>KV424618.1:0-97345 GCA_001632445.1 Peniophora sp. CONT
CTAACATGACATCATTCTCGCGTGCCGCGGCTCGCGTGGTTTGTCTCGCGTGGTTTGTCTCGTCTTTAAGGTTGACTTCCAATTACTTTATAGATCCAGTTTCACAGCCGTCGTCGCCTCCCAATACGTCCCGAATCGACGCCAGTCGCGACCTTCCCAGTCGCGGACTTGCCGGATAGCAGCACATACTGCTTTGTGGTCCTTCCAATCTGCCTGCTGACACTTCTGTTTACCGCATCAAGCGCTGAACCCTCTGGCAAGGTCAAGGTAGGATTTACCTGGGAGCAGTACCGGGTCTTGCATCTTGAGCATGCAAGCAGTTCCTCGTTTTCTTGACTGTGGCTGCAGTGCTTGCACGTCGTAGCAGCGACGACAGCGCTGGGGTTCGCATTGAGCAACGTATCCAGAGAACACGGTATGACCTGCAATTAGGAGATGGACGTTCGTCTCTGGTCTACGACGGACGCTTGGAAAGGTACTGGCCTTCAAGCTGCGTAACTCCTCAATACGCAAGCCAACCGTTCCATCATTGAACGAGTGACTGTTCGCATAGAACACAGCGATGGTGTTCCCTACAGCATACTTCTTCTCGTCAAACCCATACGTCGTCATGTCCGCAGGTTTGGTATGAAACCATACGTCAATGTCCTTACCGTCCCGGTCGCGAACGAGATAGTGAGGACGCTCTATGCCTAGGCTCGGACCTCCGCCTAGGACGAAGGTGGTATGATGTGTACCGGGTGGAAGGCGCGTAGTGCGATCCTCGACGATCTCTGCGAGGTAGGCCCAGTGATGAGACGGACGGTAGACTCCGTCGAGGCCCGCTTTGTAGAATCGCGTATCGATACTGTCATCGTACGGTAGATGACGATAGGACGGGAAATGAGGCTATGAACAGGCGAAGAGAAAAGTGAGTACCCGTGACTCCAACGAAACGTTCTGTCGGCGGATACACTTACGGGGTTTCTCAGATCAAGAGACGAGGGTGGAGAGGAAGAAGCTGCCATTTGTTCGTGCAACGCGAGTAAGCTGGAAGGGCTGCGGTTGGGCGTAAGTATCGCGGAGGGTGAAGCCGACGATGTTGCAAGCCTTAAGACTGCTTTCGCTGAGCAGAGACACGTGTTGTAGGGAGGAAGACTTCTTGAGTGGCACTCCGGCTATGCTTCAAACTTCATATGGTCAGACAGCTACCAAATCGGTACGATAGAAGCCGAGGCATCCACGTCCCTGTCGTCCTTGACAGCGACGAACAATCGCTACAGCGCGTGTACAAAGACCGATGACCGTATAAAGCCCACGTTAGCCTCAGTCTCCTATTGACGTTTCCCGAACTATGGGAGCCCTTTACTCCTACCTTGTCTGGCTCACATGGACGCCCACCTTAAACCCTCCAGCACAAGAGCGCGACCTGGGCCCTCCGGTGGAAGAACGCGGCTTCAACCTCAATAGCACGGTACTTACAAGAGCGCCCGTTTCAAAGCAAACCATTGACGGAGACGTTGTGCAGCCATACTTTCCAGCGGTCCGAGAGCTGCCATGTGTTCTAGGCATCTCGCCTAAGTACTTCGCACTGAACGAAGAGCGCAACTTATACGTTGCGAAACACCACTGGCTGCTTCTCGCAGAAGTCATAGGCGACCTGACCATCCGCCTGTCTCCCCAGGAGAAACGCAAGGCGAAGAACTACGGTCTGTCCGCTGCTGACCTAGAACGACCCTGTTATCTCGTCTGTGACCGAAATGGGACCATATTCCCGTTGGTCTTCCGACTGAGCGACGATGATCTGCGAGCGTTCAAGCATCGTCTCAAGGGCCAGTTCAAGGAAGGACGGACCGTTGCGGTGTTCTACGCAAATTGGTCGCCTTTCCTTATGGGTATCGCAGGTGTAGTCGTGGGACGCCTAAGGTCCATAGAGGTTGGCTGCACCCGCTGACGCCGAGAATCGCATAAGCTCAACTTCGTCAGGTTATATATTGCCCTCTAAGAACTCTATTATGGGCAGATAGGGACTCTGAATTGGCTGTCGTAGAAAACGCGTGCATCGAGTGCGGATTCAACGTATCCGTAGATGTGATCTGCGACAAATGCAGGCAGCTTGGCCGCTATTGCACCAAGGTTCGTGCGCCTTTGTAGCCTCTGTTCGCGTTGTGCCGAGTTTAACGGCCGTCTTCTCGTAGAGGTGTCGCGCAACCTATTCGCCCCTTCACAAAAAGATGTGTACGGCGAGCAAGCAGGTCAAAGCTTGGAAGGCGCTCGATTGGGATAAGTTTGATGAAGCCTGGAGCACGGAGGTCTGAGAGCCTGTGTGAAATGGGGAGCAATGTTATAGTGTTTCTCCATTATTTTTGTAAGGCAAAAAACAGCATGTTTTGTGTTCCCTACACTCGTTGGGTTCCCTCTGTGAGACTCAGAGATCAACTGCGCAAACTGCTCGAGAGTGTGCACATGCAAACAATCCAGATGGAGGTCGAGAAGGAACCGCGAAGGTGCGAGCCTCAAGCTCCCCGAGACCAAGCGCCGGCCGTGCCACCTCGGCAAACTCCGCGCTCCGAGTAGATCATGCGAGTTGGTCTTATTACTTACGCTCACGGCCTCCGTTCATCTTCCCGCCTGTCTTCGACCGTCATGGCAGCCGCAAACGTGACTCTGCCATTATTCACGCCAGACAGCTTCTCGCCAGTGACGCCGTTCTATTACTCCTCGATGGCGGAAGCGATCCCGGGTCTCCACATATCCGACCACGCACTGGCTGTCTGGGCACCAATAGCCGTGCACTGGCTCGTCGCTGGCATCTTCGAGCTGCTCGACCGATCGAGTGCGCCGTGGGTGGAGAGGCATCGGCTGCACGAGTCTGCGGAGGTCAAGTCGCGGAACTTGGTCTCGCGTGGAGCCGTCCTCCGCGCCGTGCTCTTCCAGCAATTCATCCAGGTCATTCTCGCCTACTGGTGGATGGACGACGGCGGGATTGCACCAGATCCGCCGGCTGACATGTTCGTGTTGGCGGAGAATATGCGCGGTGTGCTTTCGCGCTTGGTGGGACAGGGAGCGGCGTATACTGCCATGAAGGCTGCCGGGCCTCGGTTGGTGTGGTCCATGTATTGGTGGATCATCCCTGTATTTCAGTTCTTCGTTGCCATGTATGTTCATTCTACCCTAATCTGTGCCAATACTAAAGGCATTCCTACGTAGGTTCATCGTCGACTCGTGGCAATACTTCCTGCACCGCGCCATGCATGTCAACAAGACGCTCTACCGCTGGTTCCACTCGTGGCACCACCGTCTGTACGTCCCGTACGCATTCGGCGCACTGTACAACCACCCCGTCGAGGGCTTCTTGCTCGACTCGCTCGGTTCGGTAGTGGGCGAGGCAATCGCATGTCTCTCCGTGCGCCAAGCAACGCTCTTCTTTTGCTTTGCGACTTGCAAGACGCTCGACGACCACTGCGGGTACACGTTCCCTCTGGACCCTCTGCAATGGCTCAGTGGGAACACGGCGGACTATCATGATATCCACCACCAGGTTCGCTCAACCCACGCAAAGTTGATTGCTGATCATTGTTGCTTACGCCCCCTATAACAGATCATCGGTATCAAGTCCAACTTCTCCCAGCCGTTCTTCGTCCACTGGGACGTCTTGCTCGGCACGCGCATGACCCGCGAAGAGGTGAACGCCCGCCGCTCGCGCGGAAAAGGCAAAGGCAAGACCGATTAAACTCGCTCGCTTTTACATAGATCTCTGTTGTCACAACACACCCCATACTCATACTCATCATACACTCTCGCGCACCTCGTTGTCGCTTCATTATATGTACCGCGTTATCCGCGCCGCTCTCTACCCGGATCCATTCGTTGTATATCTTACTGTTCGATCTTTTGAATAATATATGCAGGTCTTTCTAGTGTAAACAAACGTCGCGTACGCGCGCAGAAGGGCATCCCTGGTTTGAATTAGCGTATCAGATGTTAGGACGGCGTATCTGCCTTAACTTTCGCTGCGAGGTTGCGCAACTTTATCCAACACGGAGGGGAGGGAATAGTACAACTTGAAAGTAAGCGGAGACATTCGTTGGCTTGCGATTATGGATTGGCTCTCAGGCAAGTCAACAGCACTTACGTCGTCGAATGGAAGTCAAGGCGCTGTTGCGAGGTCGACTCAAAAGTGATCACACAATATTGAGATGTGAAAGCAATGAAGAGGTATCGAGAAGTAGGTATTGCGGTAATATACATTGAAGTTCAAGTCATGGCAGACGCAGATCCTGTACGAGCCATAATGATATAACGCGACGATGTCAATGAATTGGAGTGTCTGTCCGTGCAGGTGATGTGGAGAGACATCGCGCGTGGATGTGCGCGTGTAGAAGTTTACGCAGCGGCGAGGGGAGTGAGACCGCTCGCGCCGGACTCGGAGCCCGACGCACCGGAGGCAGAGCCGCTTGCGCCAGAGGCAGAGCCAGTCGCGCCAGAGTCAGCGCCCGATGCACCAGATGCGGAGCCAGACGAGGCAGCAGTGCCAGTCGAAGCGGCGGCGGCGCTCGTCGCGGTTGCGGTAGAGCCAGCGGCAGCGCCACCTGCAACGCCAGTGGCGGTTGCGACAGCGGCACTCGACGCGTCAGAGCCGGTCGCGCCAGATGCACCAGATGCGCCAGTGGAACCCGTCGCGCCAGATGCGCCGCCAGCGCCCGAGGCCGAGCCAGCGCCAGTGCTACCTGCGCCAGTGGCCGAGCCAGCGCCTGCTCCCGAACCCGCACCCGCGCCAGCACCGGCCGCGCCAGCCGAGCAGGACCCCGCGCCAGCTGCACCAGCACCTGCAGCGCCCTGACCGCCAGTGCCCTTAGCTCCAGCAGCGCCAGCGGCGCCCTGACCGCCAGCAGCGCCAGCGGCGCCCTGACCGCCAGCTGCGCCAGCGCCGGTCGCTCCCTGGCCGCCAGCACCAGCTCCGGTTGCTCCAGCAGCGCCGTTGCCACCCGCGCCAGCAGCGCCCGATCCAGCAGCACCAGCGGCACCCTGTCCACCAGCGGCGCCCTGGCCCTGTTGTCCGCCAGCGCCCTGGCCCTGTCCTTGCTGACCTTGGCCACCAAAGTGGCGAGAAGCGACGTGCGCGCTGAAGTCGGCAGAGTCGCCACCGAAGTTACGAGCGGCGATAGAGGCGCCCGACGCCTCAGCGGGGGCGGCCGACTCGGTGGCTGCAGCGCCCGCCGCCGCGCCAGCGTCCGTAGCAGTAGCAGTAGCGGCCGTGCCAGCGTCCGTAGCAGTGGCGGTAGCGGCCCCGGCGCCGTTACCCTTGCCCTTGCCGCCCTTGTGGTGCTTTCCGCCACCACAGCCAGAGCCAGAGGCGGCGGTCGGGGCTGCGCCAGCGCCAGCGTCGGTAGCGGTCGCGATGGCCGCGGTGCCCGTGGCGGCACCAGCCGCGGAGGTTGCAACGGCCGTTCCGTTGGTCGCGGCCGCGGTGCCAGTGGCGAGGGCGGCGGCGGATGTGTCAGCGGCCTGGCGCTCGCGCTTGATGGGTGCGGGAGCGGCGAGGGCGGCGACGATGAGAGTGGAGAAGACTGCGAACTTCATGTTGATAGTAGTTGCGAGTGAGAGTTTAAAAAGATGCAGATGCAGAGAGCGGGTGGATAGCGAGCAAAAAGCAAAAGTAGAGAGCTGAGTGAAGATGCCTGAGGGCGGATGCTTGCAAGGGCAAGTGTAAAAAGTCGGACGGCTGAGGCGTCGGACGAGAAATGAAGAGTAGGTGAAGAAAGACTCGTTCGGAGGCTACGAGGATGCTGGGTGAGATGATGAGAACGAACTGGCGAAGGGTGCACATCTTATATACCTATGCGAGCGCTCAACATCACCTTTCCATTTGGGGTGGTGGAGTAGTGTGAGCGAGTGCATCAAGGGAGGTTCAACGTCAACAAACGGTGGTGGAGCAGCAGCGACGGCCTCGCAACAAGAACAAGCGGTCGTTTGCGGGGAAAGCGACATCTATGTATAGGCATACACGCTAGAAGTGCATGCTATACCTTCTACATAACAAGACTAAGAGCCCTCTACCTCTCAGAGGCGTCCGCCGTACAACGAACAGGACGGAGCTCCCGAGCACTGCTGGGAGCAACAGCGACGACACCTCTCAACAAGCACACCGTGATGATCTTCGTCCAGCCACCTACAGCTCTTTACCGCGCAGTAACCCTTTGACGTCGACTTACTATAATCGGAAGCATGGAGAGTACGTGTAAGCGCATCTACCATGGAAGAACGCGGGGATGTGGAGAAGGGTCGCGACGACGCGTAGATCAACAAGGGAGACGGTGATGGGGCATCTTCGTCGCGCCATGACCGGTGACCCCGCGTTGGGGTGCGCGACGAACAAGGACCCATTGTGGAAACAGGGTACTACTCAAGCAAAGGCGTCAGAGCCTCTTGAGGACATCGCAGTCGAGAACAAAGGCGTGCGACGCACATTCAACACGCCGGCAGATGCCGTGAGCCCGCAGACTGTCAGCCTTGGGCTGACAGTCGGCGTATGTTGACCTCGACAGCTGAGTGGCAGTGCAATTTCGGTACTTATGCGCGCAATATCTTGTGCGCATAGTGCATGCGCTAGATGAGAGTGCAAAAGAAATGTATGAGGCAGGACAGCTAAAGAAACAACAACGAATGCGGCGCAGACATCGCTACAGAAAGACACGAGAGACGATGGAGGATACAGCGGTAGTACAGCAAGGCATTCTTGATCTTCTCTCCCCCCGAACGAGCCGACGCGCGCTTAGAGCTTGTCGTAGTACGTGTCGAGCGCCGGGATCTCGGGCTTGAGACCCTTGCGGATACGGATGTTCTTGACCATCTCCTCGAGCTTCGAGCCCTTGTCGATCGGCGAGCCGTTCATGAGCTCCCAGTGGTCCATGATCAACTGGGGGAACGCCTGGCCACCGGTCGCCTGGCGAAGGTCACCGTTGAAGCCGAACGACTCCATGACGGGCAGGTACGCCTTGACGGTGAACATGGGCGTGCCGATGCGCTGCTCCTCGGAGAAGACTTGTCCACGGCGCTTGTTCAAACACGAGTAGATGCCACCGATCGCGTTCTCCGGGCACTGGACCTCGACGAGGTAGACGGGCTCCTGGATACCGGGCTCGGCGAGCAAGCAAGCGGCGTAAGTCGAGCGACGCATCGTCGGGATGATCTGACCTCCACCACGGTGAATGGCATCGGTGTGGAGCTACAACGATAGAATCAGAAAATGCCACAATTAAATCAACCGCCAAAAACATACCGTGACATCGAGGACGTTGACGCGGACACCACGCATGATCTCCTCAGCGCATACACCCTCCTTCGTTGCCCACTGGAAGGCAGCAACGCAAGAGTCCTTGATCTCGTTGAGGTACTGCACACCCTTGGTGACATCGACGAGCAAGTTAGGGCCGGTCGTGTCGGGGCCGAAACACCAGATCTTGCGGGCATCGGTAACATCCCAGCCGTACTCGTCAGCGAGGATACGTGCGCGCGCCTTGATATCGTCACGCGGGTTGATCTTGCCAGCCTCGATCGCGATAGTCAACTCCTCGCTGATCGGCATCGCCTTCGTGTAGAGACGATTGTGCTTATTCTGCGACTTGGAGAGCGCGACGATCGAGGACTCGGTCTTTACAGTCTCGCGATAGCCGACGACGGGGTCGGAGATCTTGAGCGGCACACCGGCGTGGTCCTCCTGGAGATCCTGCGGACGAGAAAGAGAAGGTCAGCGTCATGCAAGCGAAATTGGACTGTAAACTATGCGAACCTTCAAGCAAATCTCAAGATGGAGCTCGCCAGCACCGGCGACAATGTGCTCTCCAGTGTCGGCGATCCATGCAAGAACGCAAGGGTCGGACTTCGAGAGACGCTTAAGACCCTCGACGAGCTTGGGGAGATCGGCGGCGTTCTTGACCTCGACGGCGACCTGGACGACGGGGGAGACGGAGAACTTCATGACCTTCATGTTGTGTGCCGTCTCAGACGAGGTGAGGGTACCGGACTTGAGGAGGAACTGGTCAATGCCGACAAGACCGACGATGTTGCCGGCCGGGCAGTCCTCGATGGGCTCAACGTAACGGCCCATCATGAGCACCGTGCGCTGGATAGACTTGACGAAAAGGTCGTCCTTCTTGCCGGGGAGGTAGTTCGGGCCCTGGATGCGGATCTTGGGGCCGGAGCGGATGGTTCCAGAGAAGATACGGCCAAAGGCGTAGAAGCGACCCTTGTCGGAAGTCGGCACCATCTTGGAGATGTAGCAGACGAGCGGGCCCTTGGGGTCGCAGTCACGGATACCGATGGCGGACTCGTCGTCCATGGGGCCCTCGTAGAGCGTCTCGACGCGGTACTTCTGGGCGGTGCGGGGCGAGGGGAGGTTGATGACAATCATCTCCAGGAGCGAGTCGCCGGCGGGGAGGAACTTGCGCATGGCAACCTTGAGGAGCGCCTTGCCCTCGAGATCCCTCTCCTCGGACAGGAGCTTGACGTCGAGCTTCTCGAGCATGGTGAAGAGCTGCTCCTTCTTGAAGTTCATCGTCGAGTCGAAGATCCTGAAGATCGGGTCGAGGACGAACATGTTGAAGGCACGCTCGAGGGGCTTGCCGTCGTTATCGGTCGGCTTTGTCGACCACTTGCGGGTGGCCGGGTTGAAGTAGTTGTCGCCCCAGAGCTTGGCCATCATCTTCTCCTTGTCGACACCGAACTTCTTGGCGTAGCGGGAGGCGAACTGGCGGAGGGTGAAGGCCCAGCCGTGGAGACCAGAGCCGAAGGCGACGGTACCCTTCTCGGGGTAAACCTGGACATCGCCGAGGGCCTCGTCGTGGTAGGTCGAGACGATGACGTTTACGGACTCGATGGTACGGAGGAAGGACTGGTAGAGGTCCTCCTTCGACACCTGGAGCTCGAGCAGGGCGCGGTCGACCTTGTTGATGATAACGACCGGCTTGATACGCTCACCGAGCGACTGGCGGAGCACAGTCTCGGTCTGCACGCAGACACCCTCGATACAGTCCACGACGACGAGAGCACCGTCGGTGACACGGAGAGCGGCCGTGACCTCGGACGAGAAGTCGACGTGACCGGGCGAGTCGATAAGGTTGATCAAGAACTCGTTGCCTGCGCAAAAAATGTAAGTATGACAAATTCTTGTCAGCACAACGAGTACAAACCGTTGGTCTCCTGCTTGATAGAGGGAAGGTCCTCCTTGTCGATGGGGAAGTACATCGAGATAGCGGTGGACTTGATGGTGATACCACGCTCCTTCTCGTCGTCTCGTGTATCCGTGAAACGCATGTCACCGGCCTTGTTGGCGGCGATGATACCAGCCTTCGAAACCAGCGAGTCGGTGAGCGTAGACTTGCCGTGGTCGACTGCATGGACGACGATCAGCTTATCTCGACAGCGCTGGGAAAAGGGGAAGCGACGTACCATGAGCAATAACACTCATGTTACGGATGTTGGACGGGGAGTCCATCAGAGCACGGATCTGGTCTGTACATCGCAACAAACAAATATTAGTACAAGTTCCAACGCCATACTATACCGACAGGCGCCACTAACCGACGGTGAAGTTGCTGAAAAATCAGGCTTCATCAGCATTCAAGTTCTCTCAAAAATGACGGAGATCGCGTACACCATGGCTGCTAGATTTTACAGGTGATAGTACAGAAAGGTTTTTAGGGTACTCCTGCGCTTGTCCAAAGCGGGGAGGAGGATGAGGAGGGGGAGATGGCCGTCGACAAGAACCAGCAGCGCGATCCAAATTTCCTTCTATACGTCTCACGCCGCACGTGGTGAAGATCCACTCGCGAGCCGAGTCCCTTTGCATTCCCTCGTCGCTCTCAACGTCGACTTCGACGTCGACCAACCAACAGGTTACTGTGTATATGCATCTCAGAAGACAACAATGCATGTAGCGTACTACTCGCTGTATGCATATTCTTGGTGAATAAACGACGCAGCCAGCTGGCGCCTTCGACTCATCGGGCATCGATTATCGGGACCGATTTCTCCGCCGCGGCTTGAATGATCCTGCCGGATCCAGATTCGACTCTGCCCACACCGAAGACGGCCGGTGCAGGGAGATATACGCGCGTGCGTGTTCAGACAACTGAAGAGTTCAGATGTACTTCCTTCTGCGCATGCGGCCAACACTGCCCTCAACTGATAGGAAGTTGACTCCTGATCCTGACTCGACTCGTTGAGCTTTGCGTATAACTAGGTACGGGTTGCGGAATCTTCACAGCCAACGACTTAGACCGAATCGCCATGTCTGCCGCCCTTCTCCGCCAGATCCATCCACTCGAGTGGGATGCAACGCGCAACGAGCCCTTCCTGCGCCTCCCCGCGCCGCACTCGCACATCATCCTCACCCCGCCACGCATGTCCGATGCCGAACAGAACGTCGAGGCTCTCAACGACCCAAAAGTTTACAACGGGCTCTCGAGTCCACCGTGGCCAATGACGCTGGAGGACGCTACGTGGTGGAGTACGAAGATCGTAGGCGAATGGAACGAGCAACTCCCTCAACTCGAGGAGGCTGCAGCGCGGGGCGAGGATGCGCCGCTCGTGACGTTTGGGTTCTGTCCCGTTCGTGCTATTCGCGATTCGACCAAAGAGGACCAGCCGTTTCTCGGGGACTTGCAGCTCGGGCGGACGCAGTTTGAGTGGGAGGCCGATGAGGACGAGCGCAAACGGATTATAGATGCTAACGAAGCCCTTCCTCCTTGCGACCCCGCTATCATCTACACCATCGGTGGTAAGAGGCCAACTGCCCATGTACACCCTTGTCTGATCGCTTCGCTTCATGATAGACTGGCTACGCTCGAGCCATCATGGCCAGGGCATCATGAGCGCCGTCGCCAAAGCAGTCATCACGCAATGGGCCATCCCGCGCATGAACGCAAGACACTTCCGTCCGACCACATTCGAGGCTAACGCGGCGAGTGCGAAGGTCTTCACCAAGCTTGGCTTCAAGCACTGGCGCTTCGTGCCTCATATCGCACCTATCAAGGCGCGCGGCGAGTTCCCGGCTGAGAAGCGCTCGATTAATGTATGGGAGTTGAAGCTTGACGAGGAACGTAAACGCGTGGAATAGATATCGCTATCTATTCCGCTCAGTATTTATGCGTAATAGACTCCTTCTGTATGCGACGTTGTTGTGAGGTTTCGCGATACGTATCTATCTTCACACATTTGTATCACACAGGTTTTTTGCTTCGCTCTAATAAGGGTCGAAGAAGGGCTGACAACTAAGATATGCATGGCGTAGAGGTCGCGAGCGTAGATGACCGTCGACTCAATATGTATGCGCCTCGTCATGGTACCGAACACGGCGGGCAAATCGCGATCACACGAGCCACATCTTACCTCCTACCCTCATGTGGTCCTGCGCGTAATCTATCGAGCATCCCTGTAAGCCACCGAATACCGTACTGCTAAACCACATCATACTACAGCCAAAATCGCTCGACTCAGAAATGCGCGGATGACTCCGAGTCTGCACGACGCCGTACTAAGAAGCTTGCAACTCTCGCGTCGACGGTAGATAATTTTGCATATGCAAGGTATCCCGAGGAAGACTGCGAACACGGACTCTTTACGAGGACATACTATTTACTATTGCTCAGGGCGATCTCGTATACTTGCTAATGAGCGAATGACTCCTATGGATTCTGACTCGACTTGTTGTGCTCTGCATATAACTGATTCTGGTACGGTAGGGCTTCTTTCACGGTTCCACCCATCACCTCTCTACGGTCATGTCCGCCGCCCTCGTGCGCCAGATCCAACCCCTCGAATGGGATGCGACGAGAAATGAGCCCTTCCTGCGCCTCCCCGCGCCGCTCTCGCACATCATCCTGACCCCGCCGCGCCCCTCCGATGCAGAGGCTATGGTCGAGCCTATGAACGACCCCAAAGTCTACATCGGTCTTCGAAGCCCACCGTGGCCCTTCACGTTGGAGCATGGCCAGTCCCGCAACAACAAGATCGTAGACGATTGGCATGACCAGCTGCGAGGGCTCGAAGAGGCAGCCATGCAGGGAGAAGATGCGCCGCTCGTGACGTTTGCGTTCTCTCCCGTCAGATGCATCCGAGACACCAGCGGCGAGAGCCAGCTATATCTTGGAGATTTCCATCTCGGACGGACGACTTTCGACTGGGAGGTCAACGAGGTCAAGCGAAAAGGGCTTGCGGACGCCAATGCAGCCCTTCCTGCCGGTGATCCCAACATCATCTATACCATTGGCTGTAAGAATCACGTCTCCCGAACTGTAGTACGCGTTCAGAGTCTCACCGATCCATGATAGACTGGCTACGGTCGAGCCATCATGGCCAAGGCATCATGAGCGCCGTCGCGAAGGCCATCATCACGCAGTGGGTCATCCCGCGTATGAACGCCAGGCATTTCCTCCCTGGTACCTT
The DNA here is from genome assembly GCA_001632445.1 of Peniophora sp. CONT. Lineage (NCBI taxonomy): Eukaryota > Fungi > Basidiomycota > Agaricomycetes > Russulales > Peniophoraceae > Peniophora > Peniophora sp. CONT. The sequence continues at coordinate 12,427 of KV424618.1, forward strand.
TCAGGATAATGCCGCCAGTGCCAAAGTCTTCATCAAGTTGGGTTTCAAGCATTACGGTTTCTTCCCAAATGTTATGCAAGTGAAGGCGCGGGGCGAGTTTCCGGCTCAGATGCGGTCTCTCAACATATGGGAGCTGAAGGTAGACGACGAGGGCAATCCTGCGGAATAGAGGTCCTCCTTCGAGTCAAGTTGTGTATGTATCAAAGTTACTGGTTCGTTGTTGTTGACTCGTGTAATGGCAATATCGACCATGCTCTTGCACTCGCATTTGCCGTTTGTTATACCGGAAATTTCATTTCTCGGGTCTGAATGAGTAGGATGAGAAAAGTAGACTTGGACAGTACGAGTGTCACGTATAGGTTTGCCCGAGTGAGCGAGAGGCCGATGGCGGTCCAAAATCAACACGCATGTGCATGCGCAGAGTCGCGGTCACACGAGCTCGCGCATTCACGACGCGCATTTTGCCTTCTGCCCTCACCTGCCCGCAGCTGGATCTGACCTATCCACCCTCCCATTTGTCGCACACTACGTGCAGGGCTATCTGAAATATGGCAGACGACTCTGCAAAACTTCGTAAGAAGCTCGCGACGCTTACGTCGACACTGGACGAGCTTGAGAAGGAGCTTGCACCTTTGCTTGCGCAAAGCCTGCCGGAAACAACTATGAACTTGGACCCGATACAGCAGGCAAAACTGCAAGTTTTACTTCCGTATCTTACCTACGATTTATCATTCAGTTCGTGACTTTCTCGCTTGGACGAGTCTATTCTTGACGGCGCATAGTCTACTTGAAGACGCGCGGCGTGGACCCGAAGACGCACCCTGTGATTGCTGAATTGGTACGTGCTTACGTCTTCAGTACTGATAGCATCCCCTGATTCTTTTATCCAGGACAGAGTGAAGGAATATTTCGGCAAAATCAAGAACGTGGAAGATCCCCCTCAACGTGAGTTGCAGCTCCTTATATTGTGTTCACGCATCCTCACGCAATGCTATGGAGGACCCACTCAAATCGATAAAGCCGCTGCGGCTCGCTTTATCAAGCACGGTCTCACGCAACCAGCGTACGGCGCACAGTCAAGCGATGAGGCGGTACCCGGTCCGTCTTCAACGCCTGTGGTGGCAGCACCCAAGGTTACTGCGAAAATGCTCGAACGTGCAAAGTGGGAAAAGGATGTACGCGAACGAATGGACGAGGAAGATGATGAGGTTGAAGACGCCGATGGTCTTGAGGTTTTCAATGAAGATGCTGAAGCTGAAAGCTCGGGCGTTGAAATTGTCGCGCCGTCTAAGAAGGGTAAGGCAAGGGTCGCAGAGGCTGACAGCAATCTCTCGAGCAAGCGTCGCAAGGCTTCAGACTTCTTTGATGGTGCGCTCAAATATCTATCGCGTCGCAGCATCAGACCTTGACTGACATCGCCCAGAATCGACACCGGTGGCGACTCCTTCAGCTTCAGAGCCTGGTACACCTACGGGCGATCCGGCAAGAAAGAAGAAGAAGAAACGCAACGCTGACTCCGTCCTGACAAGCGCTGCTGGCACTCCCACTTCAGAAAGTTCTCCCGCGCCCAAGAAGAAAAAGAAAAAGCTCCCTTTGACGGGATGACCGCCTTGCTTGGACTCCTTCAGTGACTATCGCTCACTCACTCCGGCTTAGCCTACAGTATCTGAGCGCAGAATGGGTATCATGTTCCTCTATATACAACATGCAATTTTATATCTACTGATCCCACTTCATCCTGGACTGCGTGAAGACATTGACCATGCCGAGCGGGATGAGCGTCGAGTCGACCGGGTCAATACTACCGAACTTCTGTGCTACACCCTCGCCGTACATGGCTACGACCCACTTGTCAAAGAACGACATGTTGTCCCAGTTTCCGCTCGACCGCGCCAGCAACGCCTCGACAGCCGGAGTCTTGTGGACGGGCGAAGGCAGCGGGATAATCTTTAACAGGTTGTACCGGGTCGCCCACATAGACAGGCGCGTTTCGCGGCCACGAATGAACTCTTCATGACTGATGAAGTCGTTCTGCGCGGGCGCTTGGTCGTAACGGTTGTCTACGTTTTCTTCCCAACGGTCCTGGCAGGCCCTGTAGTACTGGCGCTCTTCCTCAAGGCTGGACTCGAAGCCGGCTTTGGATTTCTCGCGGCCGAACGCGTCCATCACCGCGAACATCTCAGGAAGAGGACCCCTGAGGTTGAGCCCGCCGGCCTTCATCGGAAGGTAGAACCAGCCCTCAGGCAGGTCGTTGACTCCGAAGCGCTCGTTGATGAGCGTGCGCAAGTGGGCCACAATGTCGCCACCGCTGGGGACGGCTGACTTCTGCAAACGCGCAAGCGTGCTGGCCATCTCTTTTGCGTGGTCGTAGCCCAAGCAGCGCGCTGGCCGGTCTCCGCAATTACGCTTGACAAAGGCGAGATACTTGTTCCACACATTCACCGTAGAGAAGACGGTGCGCGCGGCACGCAGCTGTCGCCCAAGCTCCTCGATATGTTTGTCGACCTCACTCTGGTCAATCTCGAACCGCGCATTCTCCGGGCTGAACTTGAGGAAGCCCCAGCGCACATCGCCACTCGGAAGTCCCTCGTGAAGCTGGCCCCCCACGGACGCTGCGCCCGTCTTCTCCTCGTTGAATGCAAGACCAGCTAGACCGGCGTAACGCTGCATCTCGGCCCATGCCGCGGCACAGCGCTCAGCGTCTGCATCAAAGAGCCAGACGTCGTCATGATTGCGCCAGAGGAACAACTGTGTGCGCTGGTTGACCGCAACGTCCATCATGAACAGCACGGACTCCCCGACAAGAGACGCCAACGCGTAGCTGAACGGCGTGCCCCGCTCGCGCACTCGCACGGGAGCGTCTGGGCCGAAACGAAGGGGCATGCGGAGGAAGGTGTTCAGGAAGCTCAACCACGGCTCGGGCAGACCCAAGAACTTCATCACCGTGAGGATGGTCTCGTGCGAGAGCGAGGGTCCAAACCAACGCAGATCCGTGGTAAGTACCGTAAAGTGGCCGTATAGGAGCTGGGCGAGCTGACATTCCGTCGAGACAAGGTGCAATAACGCCTGTGGAACAGACGTCGCTGGCGCTTCCTCCTCGTCAGCGGCGTCCGATACATCATCGTCCGCCCCCTCGCGATAACCGGCCATCTCCTTATTGGACTGTTTGACGCTGTCTATGAGCTGTCCGGCGATGAACTGCTCGCGCTGCAAGGCTGAGCGGAATCCCGCGATAGAACCGCGCGACCCCCCGATGTTCTTCTGCCACCGCGTATTTTGCTCCTTGGTAAAGCGAGGCTCACTCTGCTTCCACACGGCCTTGTTATCGTACAATGTGCGGAAGGCGACCTTGAAGATGGGTTGCAGTTTGAGGCCGACGTACTGCAAGAGAATCATGTCCATGATGTCCTACACAGGGTGAGCGAAACCCATTTGATACATTTCGTCAATGCTTACCGGGTCCGTAGCCGCCCTGTACTTCCCATTCAGGGCGCGACGCATTTCCGTGAGGATACCGCCGTCCGCCCATGACCACGACGCCAGGGAAGCCTTGTTTACAGAGATCACGCTGGCAATCTCGTTGAGGATGACCGAGTTCTCCGAAAACCCGCGCAGCGACGCCCGCTTCGCGTCAGAGAGATTGGCGTCGGCGAGGATGGACTCGATAACCCATTTGATGTCATCACCGCCGACCGACTCCTTCAGCAGGTTCTCGGTTCTCTCCTCGATCATTTCGCGTAACGCCTTGAGGACCGCGGCGTTATCGGACTCGCTGAACAGGTCTGCGAGGTACGACTCGAGGGCGGGCACGTCGATAGCGGGTGCTTGAAAGATGAGAGCCTCTAGCTTGTCCCGCTGCTCAAACATCTCCTTCCTACCCACTTCCACAGGCTCAGCACTAGGCTCCTGGGCTTCATCGGCCGTGACCTGCGCTGCATCGTCCACGAGCCACTCATTCAGCAAGTTTCCGAAGAGCTTAGCTGTCTCGAAACGTTGGCCAGCAGTCTTGATGTGACTCTCCAGCGCATCGATCCAGCCGCGTACGATGTCGTCGCTGACACTGCCGTCGACGCGCGCCTGCTCCAACCAGACCTGAAGATTATCCGGGTCGATCTTGCCCCCGATGGTTTCGTCCTGCCCGAGACGTAAAGCAGGATGCTGTTTGATAGCTTCGAACAGCGTCTGAGCCCGGGACACGAGGTTTGGCGTGCTGCTAGCCTGTGCGATGACCGGCGAGTGGAGGGCGTAGGCTTTGCTCTGCTTGTCAAGCTCTTTCAGCTTAACATCCGTGATGAACTTCAGCGTCCCGGACAGCGCGGATGTGGGAGCGAAGGCGGGTCTATACATGATGAGCACCCTGAAAGCTCGAGTGAAGCAATGAGCGGAAGCACATACGATGTAGACATTAGTATTGACTGCCCGGGAGACGTGATTTGGGTAGGAGACGAGATCGGAGACGTTGAATCGAGTCGACGCCCTCTCTCTTATATAGCACTAGCCGTCGGTTAAGTGGCGCATATGTTGACTCGCCCGCGATCCTTGGCGCGAGGGCTGTGTTCCGGCTCCGGGTTACTCCAACAAAAAGACAAGCAGAATTATTCTAGGCACAGAAGGTTGCTCGCTATGAGATAACCCATGCAATTGTGTCGGCGCATACGACCTCATACAACGCGACGAGTAAGGAATTGTATGCAATTGTCGCAGAGAAAAACGGACTCGTGCATGCTGTCTGTACGGGCGAATGCAGGCCCATCGCATCGATGCATCACCCATGTATGTTGCCGAAACACCACTCGCGGCGGCCCCGGGTCACACTGTAGCGAACAAGATACGTCGACTTGACTATTGCTATGTTACATCATTTCATTAAGTATACTCTGTACAACATCCACCTGTCAATGGGTGACAACGATCAGGCGAATGCGAAGGAAGCCGATGATAGACGAAACGACGGGGCCGAAGAGAAGGTTGGGAGCAGAGCGTAAGAAGCCAAGAATGGTACAGGTCAGATCGTGGAGGTCGTGAAGGAAATCTATGTATGAAGGGCTATAAGTGAAGGCAGAACAGATGTATGAAGTACACAGGGAGACAGCGAGACGCGAGATGAGTAGTAGTACACGTAGCAGGCATAGAGACGGTGATAATAAACTATACAAGATTCAAACAGATGTTCTTACATGATCAGGCAGCCGTCGCGCTCACTCCCGACGTCGAGGAGGGTCGGGGAGTTTGCGCCACTCGGCGTGCGCCGCCCGCCAGGAGTCCACCAGCGCGCGCGGCCAGCACCCTCGCTACCACTGCTGGAGCTGGCCTCGCGTGCAGCGCGTTTGCGCTTCTGCCGCGCAGTAGTGACGGCGTCAACGGTCTGCCAACCGTAAAAGGTCTTGAGGACGACGCGTTCGGGGTCGCATTCGTCCTGTCCTAGGCCCAGAGGGAGCTGCTCCTCGTCAGCAGCGTCGTAGTAGCCAAGTTTGCGCGCAGCGTGCGCGCGCCAGCCTAGGCGCGGGCGGGTAATGCTGGAGAGCTCCTTAGCTAATGACTCGCCAACGGCACGGCAATCAACCGCGACGAGCATCGCATCCGGCATGCTCCTCTCCCGCGCCAGATTGGCAAACTCGCGGGCAGTGGCACTCGACAGACGCGTGCTGTCTGCCTCCAAGACGCGCAGCTTGGGGCATCCACGTACAAGATCGAGCATACCCTCATTCGTGAGCTGCACCGCGCATGATAGCACTAGATGCTCGAGGGAGCCTCCAACAACCTGCACTGAGGCGCTCAAAGAGCTACCTACGTCGACAGGCTGTGGGATGAGGGTATCAAGCACCGCGTCCGTGATATCCAGGGCATCCTCAAGATCAAGTTTGCGCAACAAAGGGGTGGTCTCGAGCAGCAAGATGAGGCCGTCATCCTTCAACTCTGCCCCGATGCCCGCAAGCTCAAGTAGCTCAAGTGCAGGGAGAGCATGAGCGAGGTGGGCGCAAGCATAGTCAGTCAGCAAAACACAGTTCGAGAGCGAGAGGTGCCGTAGGCATGTCACACGCCGGCGGTAGCGCCTGCCCTCGTTGGGATCGCGCCCGGCTTGGTGAGCCGAGAGCACGACTATACCCGGCGTAGTCGCAGGAAGGTCTTCGTCAACCTCCACGAAGGCCTCGATGGACGAATTGTGCAGATCCCGGCAGTAGCTCAGGTCGAGAACCTCAAGAGCGGGCGCCGCGAGTCCCAAGTCTCTCAGGACCCCATCTGTAATGCCCTTCAGGCCGGCGACCCGCAGCTCGCGAAGCATCAGGACACGACCGGCACGAAGAGCGTCCCCAGCAAGCGTGCGGACACCGGCGCCGCTCAAAGATTTACAGCGCGACATATCGAGCACTTCAAGGGCGTGACATGTTGCCGAAAGAACCTCGCACGTCTCGTTGGTGACCGCGTTTAAACCCTTTAGGTTCGCAGTGACGAGCGCGGGCGTGCGCTCAAGAAGGTAGTGCAAGGCCGCCGAAGTCAATGATCTGCAGCCCGCGAGATTGAGCGTCGTCAGACGCGTCGCGTCTGTGCGGGTGCTCCCTGCCGGATGACGCAAGGTAAGGAAGTTCGTGAGGTTCTCGAGTGTTGACGACTGCAAGTTTGCGTGGCCGCGAACGTCCAAATGTCGCACGAATGGCCCTGCGGACTTGCTGACATGCAGGACCTGCACAGCGGGCATCCTCGGAAATGAGTGCAGGTCGAGTTCTGTCCAGAGCTGGCCATCGAAGATGAGCTCTAACCACGTCCTCGACACCTGTCACTAGATCAGAACCACTGTCGTGTAACAGAGGTGATTCGACATACCCTGCTCAGCCGTACAAGCTCCCGTACCCCCTCATCGCGACCAACCCAGCGATGCCGAGCAGCCTTCATAGCCGTCCACTTCCCTTCACGGAGGCGCTCCGCATGCTCCTCCTGGTAAAGCTCTACCACAAAGCCAAATACATGAAGCCGAAGCTCGCGCGGAAGGACTTCGTCGAACGAATTCCGCGGAAGAGCAATTGGTAAGGGTGTGAAGACGTCCATCGTCGCGGCTTCTGGTACTACGCCAAACACGGCCGGGAATGGCTCCGAGTATGAGCGACCCGCATGCTTGTAAGCGGCGGAGGGCGACGCAGCAGACTTTCCCTGGTACATAGGCAATGGCGACGTAGCATTCGTGCCGTCGTACAGGAGCTGATCGAGCTCGGGGAAGGGCACAGAAGCCGCAGGCCGCAACTTCACGTCGCATCGCAGCGAAGAGAAGCATCCCGTAGCTGCAACGTCAAAGTCGAATGCCGGTGGTGAAGCAGTCGCGGCAGGCGTTGTGGGTGCCGACCAGAATCTGCTCTCGCTCTTGAAGAGCTTACGTGCGAGACGCGCGGGGCTTGCATTGCCGAGCTTGCCCCGTAACTTAGGCGCAGCGGACCGCACGGAATGCACAGACATGTTCGACAAGGAACGGCGCCGCGAAGGCATGCGGGAGAGCACGGGGTGCGGTGGCTGGACATCTCTGGGGCGCACAGTCTGCTCGGAGTTGCGAGGAGCCGAGAGGGGCTCCTCGTGTCCCATGCCAGGCGGCGTCTGAGGCTCGAAGATGGACGATCCAAATGAAGACGGCCCTGGCGTTATCGGCGAAGCAGGAAATATGGTGTCTGCATCGAGCCTCGAAGAAGTGAAGCTAAGGGGCGGGAGTGTGGGCGCGATATCGACGCCTTTACCCTTGTCAAGGGCAGAGATCTCTTGCATGAGCTCGCGATAGATCCGCACCCGATCGTCGAGCGCGAAGGTCTCGTCCACTGATGGGTTATAGCTACGCGAAGTTGAGGGGGAAGATGGACCAGCAAGCGGGGAGGACGGCCCCGACCCATAAGACATATCGAAAACTTCGTCCTCCCGTCGCCGGACGATGTTCATGGGCTGAGCGGCGCTCTTGCCCTTGCCGTCGTGCGAGATCGGATACGTCCAAGTTGCGTCGAATTCCGCATCAACGCCAGATGAATTCTGGCGCTCAAGCCAGAGAGCCGCCTGGTGCTCAGCAGGAAGTGGATCCATCTCGTTCGCGTATTGTTGGAAAGATCTACGTCGAGATAGGAAGAAATCGCTGGTAGAGACGGGCAAGGATGGTGATAAACCGAGTTCAGCAGACGCTATATCGTCTTCTCGCTGCTCGGCGGGCGAAACTCGATCGATGTGGGCAAGATGGCTCATGGCCCGTACTCGCACGGAGCAGGTGTAGCAGGCGTGCTAGCGGAACGATAAGATGCAACGGGACTCGGTGCGATCACCCGGGCTAGATAAATGTACAGATTTGCAGTGGAGGAAGCAGAGACGGGAAACAATTCAGGACATGAAGGCGGGAAGCAGGAAGTCGACGGGATCACTTTCTGCGCTCTCAGTCGAGGACGTCGTCGTCGACGACTCAGCCGGCGTCACTGTGAACATCGCCTGACCGGCGCCCTCAACATTCACGCGCTCACGGCGATCTCCACTCACGATACCTCCGCCGGACCTGGCAGCCAGCTACGAGACACAGCCCAACCCAATGATTGAATCGATAACATGTTTCCCTTCATGTATGCTGAGAGCTAATCGGCTTCTACGTAAGAGCCTTGCAAGTAGGAGGCATCGAGGCTGCTCTCCTGAACTCTCCCGAAGTGGCAAGTGTAAGATAGGGGCATCGGGCGCCTCGTGTTGTGCTGCTCAATCAATTCTGCTTACAGGACAGGCACCAACAATACAACTCGCTCAAAGCCGCCATCAAGTTAACCTTCGTTACAAGCGCGGTCTTAGTTTGATATACCGAGCGCTTGTCTATTTGTTACTAATGTACTTCGACTGGCAAGCTTCGATGATTCTGACCTATACATCCAATGTTGTAGCCTCTACGCGGCCTACAGTCACCAGATGTTTACCATGTGCACATCCGAGCCACGGCGAGAAAGCCACAGACCGGATGAGGCGGAACGTCGTTCACGATCACGTCGCTCACGGAATATTCTCGACAGAAGATCCGTACCTGCGGACTACCTGCGGGCGTGCTTCTAGCGCCGGAGTTCGTCGCTTCCGCGTTAAGCAAGGCAGATGACGGCGACGTCGGGTAATCACGTTTGAATTTGGGCAAGAGAATGGCATTATACGAGGATGACACAGGGCGATATGCGAAAGCGAGGGACAAAGCGAGGCGGCGAAGGAGAGGATTTGACGCGGAGTAGGCAACAGACAACTAGTGGTAGCAGCAACACGAGTACACCCGACGCATGCACGAGCGCCGGCCAAAGTATAGAGGCAGAGGGTATGGGAGAGGGAGGTGGGAGGAATCGTCCGGTGTCGCGGGGTATAATGTCGCCCGGTACAAGAAATAGCGCCCACGGAGGCGGAACGTAAACTTATGATGACAGCGCAGATACCTGAACCCAAAAGAAGGGGAGACGATGCCCGACGGTTGTCACGCGACGAATAGGGCAGCAATGATAGCGAGCTGGACGCGGCGCGAGCTTGCTCTCATTTTTCCTCCTTGGCAGTCTTCCAATTCTGCGTGGCGAGGGTGAACCTGGGTATGCGATGAGCCTAACGTTGCTCACGGGGCCGCGACGATAGCGCGTTGAAGGATATTTGGGCACGTACCTCTCCTTGTGCGTCATATCTGGTTTATCCTCTTTGAGGCGAGCAAGCTCCTTCTTCATGTACTTGTTGAAGGGCGACAGTTTCTTTTTGGGTCCGCCGCCAGAAGACTTGGCTGCTTTTGGTCAGCACACGGACCAGTGGGTGTCGACGCGTTCACGCACTCTTCCTCACAGGCTTCTCGGCACCCTCAGTCGTAGCCTTCTTGGGAGCCATCGTTTCGCCGGTGTATGCTGTACGGCATGACAGGGCCAATCGTCGAGAAAAATGGGTCGAGAGGCAACGCAGCGCGAGAGAGGTGAACCAAAGACGTCGCGAAAGTGAGAGAAGGTCGGGGAAACAAGTTAGCCGCGTTCACTCTACGTGTTCAAACGCACTCACGGGTCAGGCGAGAGGACGCGGCGGGGAGCAAGAACAGATATCGAAGCGCGGACGGGATGGGGGCAAAAAGCAGCAACGCGTGCCCTCCCTGTTCGAATCGTTAAGGCTATATAAGTTAGCCTTGCGTACGGCAACGCCCGGACGAGCCGAACTATTGGTGCCTCCCGATCACTACAGCGCTTCGGTTCTCTCAATCGTATAAGGACCCGCCCATTAAGCATAACCTACACTACAGACCCATTGACCATACGGTGAAGGAAGTCAAAGAGTGCCAGATAGCAAGTGCGAGCGAGGGATTACAGACTTGGCAGACATTGTTGATCGGCACGTGCAGGGCCACAGTTGGTTCGAAGGTGGATCACCTTGGATCACAGATGGTAGCGCGAACAAGCACCTCCTTACCGATCGGTCATGGGAAGAAGCAGTGGATAAATTGGGAGACGTTCATTGCCTGTCGAGACCGTCGCAGATGGCGGCGGCCTTGCCGCCCTGGCATCTCGGGCTAACTTACCGGCGCCTTCAGGGCATGACAGAGGCAACGGACGGTTCGAGTTCTGTAACCAGTAGCGTAGGTCAGACAAAGGATAGGCTGCATTTGTGACGCGACTTGAGACGACGACGCAGAGGGCCCAAGGGCGGCGAGAACGCAACATATGTAGCACAAGGCTTGTTGACCTCCTGACGGCGGACACAGGGCGGCGTGTGTCTCCATCATCAACTCAAGCCCACATCTCTCGAGCTGGCCGCTGCGCCGCGCCCGACGCCAGCTATGCCCTCCACTATACTCGCGCCGCTGACGATACCCGTTGTCGCGATAAGGAACTTGCGACCTACATAAAGTAAAACATGTTTAGAGGCGCCGCGCAGCGGTATAAGTACGCTCACCTTCGTTCTGGCGCCCGGCCCAACGTAAGGCAGCGATCTCGGTGTACGTGCAACCGCCGAGGAAGAAGACGACGGTTGTGGTTGACTGCTCGCGCTGAGGCACTGATGGGTGAGAAGCTATTGAGTACCCCCGCCTGAACCCATTGTGATAGATCTAGAGCGCTCACACAGTGTGGATGAGGTGCCGGTATCAGCCCCGCCAATGCCCTTTTGCGAGACATCGACTGTCCTGCCCGGTATGCTGGAGACGACATCCTCGAAGCCCTTGAAGCCAACAATCGGGTGCGCTTGCATCTTGACAGCGGGAGCGCGCCCGCTGTCGTCTTGATCCCCGTTCGTAGCCGTCTTGTCCTTTCCCGCCGCAGGGTTGCTTAGCACGCCACCCTTCTGAGCCACGCATTGGACGAGCCGAACACTGATCGGCGCGTAACCGGAGTACACGTAGCTGACGTCGTTCTCGAGTTCCTCGAGAGACCCGTCACCGTCGATGACGAGCCGCAACGATTTGCGTAAGGAAGCGTAAGGATACCTTAAGCTGGTAAGTTCTGCCGGAGCAGTGGGAGGCAGGGGATTGGGCAGTAGGGCTCCGAGCGGCGGCGCAGCCAGGGACAGAAGCGTAGGAAGGAGGCTGTAGCCATATGTCTAGTTAAAGTGTCAGAACGAACGCAAGCACATGTGCACGCCATCGGATATACCTGCAGAAGCTCACGCTTGATGTTTTCTAGCGTCTTGCTCTTGATACCGCCTGCGGTGAGGCTGGCCAGACAGAGTAGTCTGACCACGAGTTGCATGTCCACGCCCTGAGCGAGGAGATCCTCAATGGCAGTAATTTGCCCGGGTACATCGTACGAATCGAGAAGATCTAGTGCATTCTTTTAGTATGAAGTACTCACACGGTGTTGACCTCTTACTTTGCTGGATCTCCAGTGCCTTCTTGAATACTTCCGAGCGTGTGTACGGCAGTAGCAGCTCGGATAGACCGGTATCTAGGTAGTAAATTGGTTTCAATATACAACAGCCGCAACTTGCCGAATGATGGATGTTGCACTTACGCAGGTGTATTGATTGTTTCTCCGCCTCCAGACCACCGAGCTTGCCGACGAACTCGCGCAATTGAGCAGGCGTCTGGGCTTTGTGCCGAGTCTTATGCAAGCAGTCAGTCAGAGAAAACCGGCCAATTGATAAGCATCGATAACAACCTTGTATTCCTCATTTAGTTTCCTCGCAACCCTACTCAGCCGTTTCCCAACGTTGGCAAAATTGAGATCCCGTAGCTCCGAGAAAAGAGGGTCGTTGTCTGTGGCAAGGCGATGTTTACGCTTCTTCTCCTTCGCAAGTGCGGGCGCCGACGGCGTAGAAGCCGTCGCAGTTGGTGGCACAGAGGGGTTCGTAGAGGCGCTAACCAAAGACGCAGGCACCTCGATGTGCGCTACGACGAATCAAAGCGTCAGGATCTCTGGGCAGAAGTTGGACCAATCAACATACAGTTCTTGATGCCCATGACTTCGTCGATAAGGCCCTCGTACGTCAATTGGGTGAGCAGCGGCGTAACCATATCGACTCTTCGGTCAAGAACGATGAGGCAATCCAATTGGTCGGACAGCACCAGTTGGTCATCTGAACCGTCCTTCGCTGCCTGACTGCGGGCTTGAGGGAGAAGATCGACTAAGCGCTATCTCCGTCACCAATCAGCGACAAGCGTGAGGGTACACATGCGGACGCTTACCCCGGCAGCATCACCTTTCCCCAGGATACGCGGGAACAATCCGAAGAGACGCTGCAGAGTGTGTAAAGCCTGGGCTGAATTGTACACCGACGTTTCGTCGCCGTCCTAGGTACCGTAAGAATTACTCTCGATGGTAGCAGTATCACGCACAACCCAGATCTCCTTGAACGCACCGTCGTGCTCAAGGGAGATTACGTCGTCCGCGATGGGAATGAATTGTAGATCATAAGCAGCAAGAGTTACGTCTCCGAGAACCCCTTCGTCTTCGAGCACGCGGCTCACCACAGTCGATACACGAGGGACAAGAAGGAGGGTATATGTGTGTTTCCGGTTCTCCCGGGCATGGCGCTTGATCTGGTCTGACCGGGCCGTATAAGTACTTAACATAGAGCATCGCACAGAAACTACGCACCGGCTATGATCTTGACCCATTTTATCTGAGGCCGACATAGGTATACGATATTCGTCGTGCTGGCCGTCAAAGAGCCTGCCTCTAGCCAGAACATCTTGTCCACGCCATGTTGCTGGATCCATCGAGTTAGCGGGTGCACACTTGTGTGCATCATAGAACAACGCACCTGTAACAATGATATCTCTGCAACTAGACTTAATGGGCCGGCCAGTGACGGATCCAGTACCAGCGTCTTAGCACCAGCAACCTAATGATGATCGAGTTCATATACGGTGTGCGTGGCGCGCGCGTCTTGAACCGCGCACCGAGTTCAGAGCAAGCACAAGTGAGTCGCGCGCAATATCTTTCAAAGCAGATACATCAAGTCCATTTCCAGTATCCTGTGTTTGGCCACGAGTCCGCTCGCCAGGATTTCCGGCCGCTGCAGCCGCCATGATGGTCGAGGTGAACTCTTGAAAGGCGGGCAGTGGCCGCGGACTCCGCCGCCCACGTGTTAGGGGCTTTAGCCGGATGTTGAATGAAGCAAGACATAGCAAGTTGGATAACGCGTTGTACGATGTAGCACTACAGATACATATGCAGACAAATTATAAGACTCTCAGATTGAGTTGCGTCGTGCGCTCAGACCCTTGCGCTTGCTCTTCACCGGCTCCTTGCCGTCGATAAAGGCGGACGGCAGCGTCCCTTCGTCGTCCCACTTCTCAAGCAACTTGAGTGCCTCGGTGTACCCTAACTCCTGGATCTCCTCAAACTTCCCGAACTGTAGCGTTCCGTAGTCCTGTACGGGCATAGCCATGTAGTAACAGCCTTTCATAGCCTTTACTTGCTCCAAAGTGCGTACACTCGAGACGCTATACCGACATAATGAGTGAGGATAGAGTAGCAAAACAGCAGATACGCACTAAGCCAGTCGAGATTGAATATCTGTGATAGCAGGGACATGGCGAGCGTCGGAGAAAGGGTTCCAACGGTTGATAAAGAGCCACCAGCCAGACACGCTGTCGCCGAAATTTCGCGGCGAGTTGTCGTCGAGCTATAGTCATGTCAAAATAAGGTTGTCAAGCATATGTATCAAAGTACGCACAGCGCCGACATCGTTAGCAAAGACGATGCTCGCGCCCATATCGAACATCGCCTTGACGGGCAAGTTGTCCACTATATATGCGGTGAGATATTGAGTGTGGGCGTCTACAAAGAAATCTCTTACTGTATCCGCCGTCAACAAGCATATTGCCTCGATCGCATAGAGGCGGCAAAAGGCCAACGAGAGTCATCGACGCTCGGATGTACCGCCATGCATAACCAGTTTCGTGAATCTCCATGCTAGACGTAGTGATGTTTGCCGTGTTGCAGAAGTATGGAAGCCACATGTCCTCGATATGCAGGTCGTAGAATGCTTTGTAGATGGACCTATTGAACTCATGGCCCTACGCCAGTATGAGAAGGCATCACAGCATCATGGATGATGGATACGAACCGTTGTGTAGGCGACGATGGGATAGGTCACGTCGGACAAGATACGCCAGATATTGCCCATGCGCCCTGAGAACTGCTTCGCGCGGCCTGAACTGGACAAGATGTCACCTGAATCAAGCGAGTGTTCAGTGCCGGCACATTGTGGAAGTTGACGGTGTATCGACCTTCCCGAGCGTAGAGACCACCGACAAAAGAACCGATGCTGGTGCCGCCGATCTGATCAATCGGTATACCATACTCCTCCATCGCCCGCAGGAGTCCCTGAGCCTTGTGAGCAAGGGTTATGAACACGGTATCATCCCCGCGACGTACGAGATGTGCAATGCCTCGAGCACCTCCGCCACCAAGAACGACTCCGATCGACTTGCCACAGATACGACGAGCGAGACGAGCGAAGTCACTGGTGTGAGGAAGACGGCGTGGTCGGGCATCTGAGGCACCGCCGCGATATTTCTGAATTTCGCTCTCCACGATGTTCTTGAGATTCTTGAGCGCTGCGACAGCGGCAGGGTCTTTGTCTGATCGCGACGGATCTGCTTTCGGCCGCATAGGTACCTTGACACCAGGAAGCTCGACATGTATGTGTTGATGGACCCAGGGGCGTGTCTAGACTAATGTGAGCATGAGCTTGACGCAAAGCTGAACGATCATCACCTTTAGCCATTCCCGAGTCGTCCCAGGGTTGACGTTGCGTTCCGGGTGAAGCAGTACGAGTTCCTTGCGGGCCGTCGTCTTCAAGGAAAGCAAGAGTCGTTCATACTCGCCGCTGCTCGGATCGTCACCCATACCGACTAGCATGACGAAGTCAGCCTGCCGGATGCAGGTGTGCGTCCATGTGCTGGTAACAGCGCTGTCCGCAACATAGAGTACGATCTTGAACCTCTGCTCTTGATCAGCGAGCCAAGCAGCGGTCTTGAGTTTACCCATGCGCGTGAAGGCATACCGACCCAGCTTGGTGGAAACCGCCGCTTGGTTCAGGTACGACGTCGACGCTCCGATACCCTCAAGAGCAGCATGTAGCTTCCTGGCGAATGCGTCTATGGGTACCGATCTTGTCACGGGAAGAACGGCAACGGTCTTCAGGTTTGTATTGTTTCTCCTGAGTTCGGTCGCAGTCGTCGACTTGGACGCAGATACATCAGCTTCGGTGCGTACTCGCGATGCGATCATCTTGAGGATCCTAAGAAGTGCTCAGAGAGCGGAATCTGCTGTGCGAGGTCCCAACGTACTGTGCAGTAGTTTGAGGATTCCTGTGATAGTCTTTAGACCTCACTCCAGATGATGTTACGGTTGATGCTCACCTGACGGATATGGCATTGAATAACGTCCTCGGCATCCTGATAAGCTCGGTATCTCGAATTGCGTGCATAGTATTCCGACGGGGCGTGCGGGTGATGACATCGATTTCACCAGTCGTATCTCCTTGACCGTACTCCGCGACGACGTCAACGCCACCTCCTTCCCGCTCCGTAATCGCCCGCAGACGCCCGTTGATAACAATGTAAAAGCTGTCGGAATCTTCGCCAGTACGCCATAAGACCTGCCCGGCGTTGACCTGCATCCAGTCCAGAGATGCGTCGATCTGTAGGACTGACATGCTGTTAGGTGTCGCCCAGATATACGCCTTCAATGTACCTACCGAGAGGTGACAGCAGCGAGATCAATCGTTTGGCCAAAGTCAGCAGGACGATCGGCTGCTTCTCCAGAAGTCTCTCGAGCGCATCATGCGGTAAACATCCGACATACGTGTCCGTCTTCGCAATGATGTCAACGTAGCTCGCCGTATTCGAAAGACTCGCTGCGTCGATTCTCAGTCACAACCACACACGATGATAACAACGTCGTACCGAGATAGCCGGCAATTCCACCAGGCTTGACTGTGAAAAGCGTGCTTCCTGAGGCTCCTTGGGGTCCAGTCGACTGTCTCTTGTTTATGCCAGGGACAGACGAGAAGTCGGAATCGGAATCGGCAAACTCGTCCTGGGAGTATAGGTTGTCGACGGATGTACTTGGTGGCCTCGACTTGGAGCGATCGTGCGTGGTTTGGGAGCTGTTTCCGTTGTCGTCGGGTAGGACAATGTCGAGGAAGCCCTCGATCACGTAGTACAGACCTATTCCAGCTGCGCTCAGCACTAGTGTAAGGAAAAGGAGGACAGAGAAATGCACCCGTGTCTTTTTCGCCTGCCCTAGCCAGATGGGAGCCAGCAGAGAAGAAGAGAATCTCAACCTCGTTATCCAGACCCGTGATTCCCTTGCTAGTGCCGCTCGTCGTGCTGGCGCCTGTGATGCTTGAACTGGAGTCGTTGCCCATCTCCAGCAAACTCAACGAGCCAAAGGAGTTTGGCAGTGATAAGCCGTTTCCGGACTGACGCATCAGATTCTGTCGCCAGTCCTGTGCGTTGACCGCAGGCGAGGCCTCGTACGACCCGGGCGACTCGTCGCTCAAAGGCGCAGGCTGTTGCAAGCCTATGGAGACTGCAATAGCGTTCATGACCTCCTGACGAAGATCAAACTCGTCCGCGCCTTCCTCATGCTCGGGAAGATCAACAAGCTTTGACCGATGTGGATGCACGACGCCGTGCGAGACATGCGGTGTGTTCACAAAATTCGCGGAATTTGGACGTGGACGATACGCTTCTGTAGCTGGCGTCGTGCTAAAGAGATCCCCCGCCTGGACTTGGTTGCGCGTTGTAGGGCGAGAAGGTATTGATATTGTAGGATGTAGTGTGGAGGTAGAGGTAGAGGTAGACATCTGCAGAGGGCTACTGTGCAGGGTGCGGTCCGTAGAGCGAGAATCCAAGCTGGGACGTTTCGTCGATGCGAGTGAGGAAGTGCTCGAGTTGTTGGCTCCCGAGCCGAAGTAATCCTCTTGTGGATCTGGATCTGGTGACTGTCCGGCAAGGGATACGCCGTCAAAACGCTGACGCAGTTGCTGCATACCCCCTCCCTCGTAGAACGAGGCTGGAAGCGGGTGGCAAGCAAGATCATTCACAGCTTTCTCCGTTCGCAGAACTTCAGATGTCAGACCGAGATAACCGTGGGCGGCGTTGAAGGTTACGCGCGAGAATCGGGTCATGATGACCTGCACGATGTGCGCAGTTGCTTTGGGGAATTTGTGGGTGAGTCTGCGGAAAGCCTCGGCAGGAATGACAGCTAGTGTTGTATCCACTGTTGCGCGTGCGACGGTACCATGGTGAATCTGTGTCTGGATACTCGTCGGTCTTCGAAGCGTCGGCCGCTGTAACGGAGTAAACGCCGACTGGGAAGACTGTGCACTAGAGGTTGACCGAGATGGAAGCTCAGGCTTGGCGTGCGGGTCATGAGCCGACAGAGGAGGCGATTGGACTTCGTGGCCATGCGCTGTAGAACCAGAAGAGCTAGCGACACTCGGAGAACGACGTCCTTCATCAAGCTCGAACTGTGTCACATCTGCGTCCGCGCTCATCTCGTCTTCATCTGGATTGAATGGCCCGATGCGAATGTTTTCCGTGAAGAGGTTGAGAATGGTGAAAAGAGACGAAAGTGTTCCACCTGCAAATCATCTTAATGGAGGTGCCGAGAGTAGCGGGAAGGGACTGACCAGCGCCCACTTCATTCATGAGTTCATAACCGTTCATGTACTCGTTATCCCAGGAACCTCCACGCGGACGTGGTGCGCCAGGATTAGTGGAAGGCGCAAATACTTGTACCATTCCGTCGACCACGCAATAGAACGATTTATCCTGGTCTAAGGACAGACTGTCGCCTGCGATGAGGCGGCGAGTCTGTAAGTGACGTGCGAGCTCATGAAACACCTTTACCAAGGTTTAGACGTCACTAGGCGACAGTATGATGTGGGCACATACAGGCTTTTCAAGGAATCCAAAGACCCGGACGGCCTGGAGGAACTCGTCGAGATAGTTATGAAAGACTGGTGGTGCAGCGGACGTGTTGACATCCGGATGGAGTTCCTGGGCGTCAGGTTTGTTGAGAGGTGGCTCTTTCAATTGGGTGTAGGTATTCAAGTAGCGGAAGCGGATCCAGTAGTTCAAACCAACAGCGAATGCAACAAAGAGGAAAGCAAACGACCAAAAGTTGAGCTAGATGATACTACTTAGTGTATGATGCAAAACATCAAGGAGGTCGACTCACCGTTAATGTAAGCGAGTAGGATAGAATCGAGTATATGAGCGTTGGGACAGTGATTGTGACAAAAGCAGCGAGCGCCCGTATCCAGGAAAGCAAGTAAACTGCAGAGTTGGTGAGAAAGGCTGCGACCCGATCAATGGCCTTTGTCGCTTACCGAATAGCCAGAGGAAAGCAGAGAGAAACGACACGACGGGGTGCCGGTCTACGCCCTCCATCGCGTGCACAGTCGAGGTCACAGTCTGGGCGACGGCGGCAACAGCTGCCGTGGCATCTTCGGGCTCCATATTGCCCAAATTGCCTTTACTGTCGAGATGGAGATGATGGAAGCGCACGTTGAAGCGCGCGCTCGTCGGCGGCAAGCGCAAAGTCTCAGACGCTCAAAACGTGCGCTCGCGTTACAAGACGCGTGACGTCATTTGTCGCGGTCACCTGTCATCTTTTTACGTGCACCTTGCCCTCAGTTCGGCGGTCAATCCAGACATGTCGTACAATGTATGGCACGTCGCATCATAGCATCAATGCCATTTTTGTTCAAAGCATACAGCATAAGTACATCTCCGGCCCACAATACTCCGTGATACGTCTCGTCTACTTAGTGCAGTACAGTATTCAATACTCGCCAGTGAAATTGTCTTCGGTGAATGTTAAGAGTTGAATACTGAGACAACATTAGCTGGGGATAACTAAGCAGTTATTGACAACTTACAAGGACGGGCGCTCTCCTTGCGATCCACCGGTATCGACATCCTCGACCGCTTCGAAAGCAACACCCGTATCTTCCATCCGCTCTACCCAGTACTCTTTGAGCGTCTCAGAAGGTAAAGCCACGGTCCTGATAGGGCACCCCGCATCTTTGCGCGCAGTCAGAGTGCGATGGAACACCTTCCAGGTGATCATCAGCTCCTCTTTGTAGTCCCCCTCGAAGTCGAGGTCGCGAACGATGGTTAAACGTTGGAGCGAGGGGGAAAGTGTAGGGTGTTCCAGCATCTTGACCAGAAATTTCCCGGTAGATCCCTCCGTGTATATCGCTGTGAGCTGAGTGCAATCAGAGAAGGCGATTAAGTTGTGGCTTATGTTGGGCGACGGCCCTTTCACTCGCGCCGGCAGTGATACTGGCCGTTCGGAAGACACCGCGACATTTGCTCCCAAATACAGTGTGTGGAGACTTTGGATAGGGAGACGAAGGTTCGCAAGGACTTCGAGGGTTTGAAGCTGTGACACATGCTCGACCTCAAGCACGAAAGGACAAGGCTCGCCGGTACCGAGAGGCGCCTCGACGCTAGGGAATGCTTCGATCCGTAGCATTTCACGTTTTTCTTCAACTGGGCGAGTAAGAACACGCATGGAGCGAAACACGGGCCGGGACTCTTCGTGCGCAGGGAAAATGCCGCATGCTGAGAGCGCATCCGTCAGTTCGTCCATCTTCGAGAAAGGATCTCGAATCCTGATGTGAAGGACACATGTCGGCCGGAGAGATAGATCGTTGAAGAACCAAACGACAGGCTCGAGCTCCCCGCTGACATCTAATCTTCGGAGGTGAAGTAGGTCCACAGGGGGAGGGTTCAACGCTCCAATTCCATCCTCAATGGCTTTGGTAGGTTTGCCAAGCGCTTTTGGGAGGCAGCCATGCAAAGTAAGCTCTTCGATGCTAGACAGACCACCCAACAGTATCCGAAGATCCGCCCACGCAGGACGGGTGTAAGCGCTCGTTTCCACGCCGCAACTGATGTTGAGCGATACAACGTTGGATAAGATGGCAGTCTGTGTGAAGAATGTGGAGAACCCGCGCAAGGCCAGGACGCGTAAACGAGGCGCCTGCCCGCTCGAGAGATTTTCAGGCAGTGTCATCATGCCAGGATCTTTCAAGAGTCCTGGAGGAGCGATGCGCAAGGTCTCGAGGGAGGGGGCGGAACACGTGAGGGCTTGCAAGGCCTCCTGGCCTAGCGGCACGCTCGACTCCAGGATTCGGATCCGGGCAAGATCCTCCGGCTCCTGTAAAGCTTCGCACAGCAACGTAGATGGCAGCGAGCCCGCATCTGCGAGATGGAGATCGATGGGAGAATCCCGACTGCGGGCCATGAACGCGTAGAAGCGGGCTGAGCCCAGATTTAGTGGAGGGGAAATCCACAGTTGTGGGCAGGCCAGCGCCGCATTGCGATAACTCCTGCATACGTCGAGGACCTTGGTCCAGTGACTGCTCTCACGAGCGCGAGTGGTCCAAGTATGGTTTGGCACAGGCTCGTAGGCGGATAGGATAAGGAAGATGCGCTGCAGAACGGAGCTCGGAAGGTTGTTCGCATAAGATAGCTCATTGAGCTTCTGATAGACCTGGCTGAGCGTAGAGCGCATCGCGCGCACCTCGAGCTCGAGTTGCATACGGACGAGGCGGGGTGCTGGCTTGATACCATCCGGACGTAGAGTTTCATCGAGAGAATGCAACCGGGTATCAAGCGCAGACTGCCAGTACCTGGAACAACGATGACGAACGGTTGGCAGACTGTCAATGCGGGGGAACACTTACTTGAAACTCATCTTGGTGGTACAGGTGTAGGGTGCTAGGTGCGCGGTGTTTAGAGCTAGTACCTGTTCTATCATCGAGTCACCATCGCGTACTTACCCACGACGGTACGGCCCCGACATACATAGAAGGCGAGATTGTATTGCAAACAACACCGCATCCAAAAAAGAAAGGAGTACACGTCATGACAGCACAGCATATCTAACGACATATTACACCTGCGCGCGCCGACTGAAGCGCACACATAGTACACGAGAAAGCAAGAATAGAGCCCCAAACCACTATCCAGGTCAGTGCAGACCGAGAGCTTCCCGGCGCGAGAGCGACTTCGAATCGAAGTAGGGGCGTTCCCCGATGCTGACCACTCGCAGGCCTTGCCGGAGCTGGTTTCCGTAGTCGTTCCTATCAATCACAGTCAGACGCGCGGTTGGCGCACTGATGGGTAAGAAGACTGACGTCGCGGAGTGCAGCGTAGCACGGTTGTCCCAGATAGCGACGTCATTCTTGCCCCAGCGGTAGCGTACTTGGAAGTCATGGTTCTCGGCGATGTGGCGTGCAAGATATGCGAGAACTGCCTCGGATTCCTCACCGTGCAGCTCCATGATTCGTGTCGTGAAACTGTGCGCAAGTTTAGAATCTGCATGTAGACATGTTTGTAGGAGCATACCAGCTGTTGACGAAGAGTGCCTTGTAATTTGTTACGGGATGAGTCCGAATAACGGGGCTGTAGTGATAGTTAGCACACAGTATAATAGAACTCGACTGATGCACGGACTGGATAGACATGAGCTCAACGCCGGTATTCTCTGGGGAGCCGCGCGGGTCCTGAATCTTGACACCGAGCTCCTTTGCTTGCTAGTGAAGGTCAACCGAGCTTCAGTTTGGATCGTGGGGCTACACAGTGTCAATTGCGTACATCGAGGAAGAAAGTGGCACTGTGAAGCGCGGTCAGACCTTCAAGGAACTTGGCGAAGGCGGGAGATAGTCGGTCGTAAGCTTCGTAGCAACTAACGGTAGGGAGGTATCAGCAGGATAAAAGACACGGCACCGATCACATAGATAACACACCTGGACCACTAAAAACACGCCCCACATTCGAGTTCAGAATACGTAAAGACTAAAGATGGGGAGATATAGATACCAAGGTATCGCCGCCGACTGCAGGAGACACGCGAAGATTGTCAAGATCACGTTTCTAGATCAGGAGTGAGGCAACACGCACCAGTAGGTAATGTATGCATTTTGAGCAGCGAGTAGTCTGCGGGTACAGGTTCGAACGTGATGTCTGAGTGCCATCCACGAGAAGCCCGTTGGTGCTCTACGACTCCGCCGCGTGCGATACCACTTTAGCGTTTGTTAGTATAAGCTTTTTCGTCGAATGAAATCCAAGACGAACCCCATAGACGAGATAACCGACGTGTCGCTTCCCAACTCCCCAGTATCTTCCGAGATAGGGTGTCTGTGCAAGCTAGATGTTGCGGGATTGCCTGAAAGCTTGCCCATACGCAGCCCTAGTTCCTTTTGTTGCGACAAAGTGATATCCTGGTTCTCAAAGAAGACTACTCCTCGGTGTGAGACGAGCGTAGCAAGGTCTTTGATCAAGGCGTCGGACTCGGCGCGAGACTCGGAGAGAAAGCTGGAAAGCTGAACGGATGCCGGAAAGCGTGTACCGATTGACGGCGTTTCGTCACGGCTGGGGAACGCGCTCAAGGAGCCTTGAAGAGGGGCAGACGGTGCGAGCGACAAGTTAGTCGAGTTGCCATGTGTAGTCGCCGTGGCAAGCAGGCGAGCAAGGGGCTGGACGCGAGCGCGCTGGGCATAACGCAAAAGATGTGCGGGCATCGTTCAGAAGAGAGTACGCGGGTGGTAGTACGAAGATAATTTGGTGGGCGATCGAGCTGAAGCCTGGGCAAGGGGAGAGTGCCTGTCATTCATATTCACCCCGCGTTCCGCTTTATCAGTGTCTGACAGACGCATAGTTGACACGTGCAGATGGCGCTCTTGATAGCGATAGCACGCATAGAAAGCATACGGAAAACTATAAATCAAGCTCCTCATGGACAGAGGCGATGGCGGAAGATGCCACGCAAGATTGACGCGAGCCTCGCGAGCGCGCGGGCGGGGTTTCCCGCGCCTCGCCGCGGCATTCGCCACGACGCTCAACGCGTTCGGCGCGTCTTGACACTCGTTCTCCGATGGCCATGTTGTGAAGGTTTTCTGTGGACCGTGCAGGCTTCTTGAAGATAGACGCGCTGCGCTTCTAGAAGTCATCTGTATGCACCGGCTTATCGACAGCCTCGAGTTCGGCAGCTGTCGCCGGACTTCGAGGTCTCGCTATTCGGCTTCCCGACAGGAAACAATCGAGAACGCCGCGCTGGGAGACGATTGATGCCGCTTGGGCGTCGTGCCACGGGTCGAGCTATCATCTTGATGTGGAGACAGTACAATACTGGTGACTGCCTTCACGCACCGCTGGCGGATCGGCGGCCAGTCTATGCTCTCTGAGTCTCGCTTAAGGTGTGTCCATGTAAGCGCCACTCCACAACACTGCCAGTAAGGCGCTGGGTTGATGCTACTTTTGGTCGTGTAGTTGAATTACGACTGTAGCTTCTATCTCTGATTGTTGTTTAGTGTACACACAACTGTGCGATGCCTCCACGCTTCATCTTTTGCACAGGTCACAATGCATGCTCTCGTGGAGAGTCCAATGGCCGTAATCAGTAAAGCATTGGCATTCTAAGCAAGGTTACACAGTAGCAACGCTCACTCGCACCACCAAAATTACCCCTGCTTCATCGCCCCATGATCGGCTTCCTCAAAGGGTGTGAGCCATCTCTTCGCGAGGACTTCGCCCTCCCACTTGCGCTTCTCTCGGCGCCATGTCTACTACCAATCACGTCCCCAACTCTCTTATGCAAGACACATCTAGCTCTGTCGAGAAGATCGCGCTCGAGAATGAGAAGGGAACCAAGGGCTTTGCGACGGCGGACGTCTACACCGTAGAAGCACAGATTGCCCTGGAAAGTGGCCATGAAATCCAATATCGCACTTGCTCTTGGCAAAAGGTGTGCTGGCAAACCATACCTGTTACATCCAATGCTGACGAGGCCCCTCCAGACCGCTGTCTTGCTCTTCTCCGAATACATATGCCTGGCCATCCTGTCCTTCCCCTGGTATGTTCATCGCCTTCATCATGACACCAGCCCTCGCTCACTGTCATGCCAAGGTCCTACTCCGTTTTAGGCCTTGTTCCAGGCATACTCGTCACGCTTGGGGTAGCCGCCAGTGTGCAGTATACATCGCTCGTGTTATGGCGCTTCTGCATGAAGCATCCTGAGGTTCGCGACGTGTGCGACATCGGTCGCATTCTATTCGGTGGCTCGCAATTTGGGTATAACTTCACGGCAGTCATGTTCATCCTCAACAACACCTTCATACAAGGTCCATCTAACCTTACTGATGCCCGCCCCACTCACTGATCTAGCCACTCTAGCGTTGCATTGCCTTGTTGGTGCCGAGTGGCTGAACACCGTTTCTAACGGTGCACTGTGTACCGTTGGGTTCAGCGCGATTGCTGCTATCGTCTGCTTCTTTTGTTCCCTCCCTCGCACTCTGAACCAGCTCAGCGGTCTCGGAACATTCAGTGCTGTCACCATGGGCATCGCTGTCCTCCTCGCAATTATCTTCTCTGGTGTGCAGAGCAACCCGGCGGGCTTCACAGGCGCGGCACCTATTGTGACGGCGTTCCCGGTCCAGGGGACGACATATGTAGTCGGTAAGTGTGATGTGCAGCGTGAAGAACTCAGGCTGATAGCCCACAGCGATGTCTGCTTTCCTGAACATATCGTATACTCTCATTGGGCAAATCACCCTTCCTTCCGTACGTCGCGGGGATGTCCTGACATGCGACACATTCGTCTGACTTCATACCCAGTTCATTGCGGAGATGCGCGAGCCAAAGGACTTTCCTAAAGGCATGCATCACTCTCTGCATGTGCACTCCATCATCTCACCATCTCTATGCTAGCTCTTTGGGTTGTCACCATATGCGAGATTATCGTCTTCACCCTCTGCGGAGCACTCATGTATCACTATGTTGGTCAGTGCTCGAGAGTGGTCCCCTGCAACGTTAGCGAAGTTGTCTGATGAAGTTACAGGCAACCAATACATCACTGCCCCTGCTTTCGGTAGCTTGACGCCGACATTCAAGAAGATAGCCTTCAGCTTTGCGCTTCCAACCATCGTGTACCTTGGGGCGCTATACTCTGTGCGTTCTCTTTCATGATACGCTTGCCCTATATGCCGCCAGCTACTTACTGATGGGCATGTAGTCGGTATCAGCCCGATTCATATTCTTCAGGCTGTTCCGCGACTCAAAGCATCGGTACTCCAATACGGTGCTCGGTTGGTCAGTCTGGGCCGGGATAATTGCCCTGACCTGGGTCGCGGCATGGGTCATTGCAGAAGTCATCCCCTTCTTCTCGGACATGCTTAGCCTCATGAGCTCGCTATTTGGTCAGTGAAACATTCTTCTCAATGCAGGACCGTACTCATCGGTGCATGCAGACAGCTGGTTTGGGTACGCATCACTTCTATCGCGGTTGTTGCTGAGCCCTTATTGATTGATTTTAGGTTTATCTACTGGGCCATGGCATACTTCACACTGTATCCCGGCCGATCGAAATGGGCGGGACCTATGAGGACCGGTGAAACGCTGGTGAACTGCGCGCTGATCGTCCTTGGGCTGTATGTCCTTGGAGCCGGAACCTACGTGAGGGTTTTGCCCTCCATATCGGGTCTTCTGCTGACTTCCATTCGTCCTGAAACAGGTCTCTGTCCAGTCAATTATCGACAGTTACCGAGCGGGTACAGTGGGGTCGCCATTCACTTGCGCGTCCAACAGTATCTGATCCATATACCGAATTAACGATCATCTTCCCCTGCTTCACGTATTGCCATACCTTCTTTACTTGATGTCGATGCTCTTGCTCCGTGCCCTATGTAGTTTATATAGATCAATAAAGATGTGGAGTGAGATGAAAATGATCATCGTGCCCCGGCTATCTCCGCGGGTTTGACACGCTGCTTGCTGTCAATGCGATCGCCTTGTCGACAACCACCACTCACCACTATCTTCAACACGATCCACATGATGAATTGTTCCCGACGATCTCTCGATTGACTCCTGTATCCGATTGATGCACAAACTGCACAGGCAACTATGAAGGCTGCAGCTGCCTTACTCTGCCGACTCGGTGCTCATCTGACGCGGCCTGTCCTGACTTCACGGACACCGTAATGGCAGATATTTCTCAGACTCACGGCCTGCCTTCCGTGCCCCGAGTTCGCGAAGTCGATGGTATCCAATGCTGCATGCTGCTGGTCATGCATCTGGACTGGTACCGATGGCATTCAGGGCCGTTTGAAGGTGGAAGCGGTGTCATTTTTCATGCAGGGGGCACAGGACCTACATCTTCTTTGTGTGATGATGATCCGTTGTCCTCTTGATGGATTCGCGCGGAACTGCTGCCTGAACAGCAACTCGCTATCCTCAAACCGTCGAGAACGCGGCGGCGACGCGGCTTCCGTGGGCGATTTGCAAGTTGACATCTTCGAGTATACACACTAGGGGACGTCAAAGTTGAAGCGCATCGGCGATGCTCCGTGCTGCAGCTGCAGCAAGCAGCACACACGTGAGACGTGGGTCGCTCATAAAATTTTGGGAGCGGGCCACGTATGGCTCGGGCGCCCCGCAGTCGTATCGTCCCTAGCGTTGACGCTCTGCCCAACGACGAGCGCGTCGTCGGCGGCGTCGGGGGGACGATGACTGGCCGAGTATTTTCTCTTCGAGAACATTGGGTGCTGTATGATACGATGCGACTCTGCATAAGACTTGCATCCACTCCGAATATGGAAGACCCGTATCGTCCGAAGAACCCTCGGCAACGTGGGCAACAGTGAGCTCGCAAGTCTCGACGTCGCAGAAGCCGTGACAGCGCCCATCAAGGTTGGCAAGATCGCTCGCACGACTCGGCAGGTGCCGGCTTAGGATTGTTGCTGCAGCTGCAGCATCGTGCATCGGCGATGCACTTCAACTTTGACGTCCCCTAGTAACTCGCTATGCAATTCCGAGCTTCGGTGCGTGTGCATCGCGCGCCTGTGCTACCCCATGCATCGAGACTCGGACTAGCTACATTCAGTCGACGGCAGCGCTCGAAACAGTGTGCGTGTTATGGGCGCAGGCGCACGGGATGTGGGGCCGGCCGGGCTGATGATAGAGTGTGTATGCTGTCGGCGTCACAGCTTTCCGCTCTTTATCAGGCAGGCGCCAACTCCTAAGGAGTACGCGCCCGGCCTTATAGCGTTGCTTGCAAATCATCTTCTGCGCAGCGCTTCTCCCCACTCAACCGAGAGTCTGCCAGTATGGCACCGTACTTTACGTCAGAAATGGCGGAGATCTCGTGAGTGTAACCTATGTGCAGCCCGCATCCAAGATTATTCACCTCCACTTCTATATTCTACAGCAACCAGTTATGGGCTGTAACATCCGCTGTAGGGGCTGGCCTCTGCTTTCTTGTGCTCGTTGTCATTGCCGCCATGTATACCCACCAAGGTTCACGGGTACATCTGGACCGCGTTAGCTTTCGCCTCATGTTATACTCTCTGCTCGCCAAGTAAGTCATTGGCTTGCAGTCATGTTTGTAAGTGCTTTACTGAACATAATGTCAGCACTGTCTTTGGCATCGTCAGCGCCATCGGTGGAACCTTAACCGGACCAAGCATTGGCTGTGGACTTTCTATCTTTCTGCTTCAGGTAAACGCTCGTCGCTAATCTGGCGTAGTACCAGCTGACATGTCGCTTTGCCCTTCAGCTCACACTCGAAATGTCCAGCTTCTTGTTGTTCTGCATCGCGCTCAACCTTCAGTGGGTAATCTTATGTCTTCGGATGTGTATATGAATTGACCTTCTGTAGGCTTGTCGTTGTACATGGTGTGCGCGGAAAACACCTCGAGAAGTACTACGTCGCCTTTTCGATCGTAACGGCTCTGGCTATCACGGTCCCACCCTATGCTGCAGGACAATACGGGTACGTCTTCCAGAAAGCGCGCTCAGCGCTCAAAACCCTGACATCACTTTCGCGCAGCTGGGATCCGTTGGTCAAAGATTGTTGGTACACCAACGACAATCAGCAGCAGCGCCTAGCATGGCAGATCGGGACACAGCTTATCTGGACCGGATTGACCGTCACTGGCGAAGTGGTGACTGCGTGTACTGTGACCACATACATGCTAAGAGTTCATGTATGTCCCGGCATAGCCTTCTGTATCTGCTTGTTACTGATGCCACTTGATAGTTCCGTCAAAAGAATATACTCTCAGCCGCAACATCGTCAAGGTCATCCGGATCAACACACCCTGAACGCAAGAGTCGACTTCGATCGGGCTCTTCCGGGTCTTCCTTGAAACCGATGTCGATCCATGCCAATACCTACGCGAACGTGGTCATCCGCATTGGTACATGCGTGCCCTCCTTTACACAAATACGCAAAGACTAATATCGCAACACACAGCACTGTATCCCTTCGCATCCTGCGTGATAAACCTGACTTCGATCGTATGCGTCATTCACGCAACGTCAACAAATGGCATTCAGAACGGCAATGTACGCCCATTGCAAAGTCCGCCTAACCTCTGTCTCTGACAGCCTGCAGGACTATCGAATCCTGTTACTCAGTGACTTCCTCTATGGTGGACGTGCTGTCGTCTACGCCCTTCTAGCAGCTACAGATCCGGTACGTTCCTCCACTTGCGATCATCATCTCCTGCTCAGCTGAGCTGATACCTTCCCGCCTCAGGCCTTGGTACGCGCCGTCCGAGCATTCGTCGCGCATCATATGAACTGGCAATGGGGTAGTTCAACCACGATGCGCTCACACATGGGCATCAACACTCACTCCGGTACATCTCGAACGCGCCGCGAGAGCCTCTCGGTTCAGGTCGAGCTCTCGACAGTCGTCGCCAGCGACTACACTCGAGGATCTCCAGGCGCCTGTCAAACAACAGACAACAAAGTGCGAGACGTCAAAGCCGTCCGTGAAGCTGTCAGCTTCGGATCCTTGAGAGGCGAACTCGATGAAGATGCCGAAGTGCTTTCGCCCACAATGGACAAAGCAGAACGAGGAGCACTTGAGGCTGACGTGGACGCGGACGCGCCGGGGGAGCCGCCTGTGCGTCCGTCGATGCCTATAGCATTTGAGCTCAGCTCGCCCATCTCGCCTTTGACGCAGAACATGCGGCAACGACGAGAACAAGCGGCTCGGGAGCAAGCTGAGGAGGACGAGTTTATGCGCATCATTTAATCTTTGTGCTTGTATTGTACCTGCCTTATGTGGGCGACCGTATACCCATCATCTTGTAGCCACAGTGTAGCGTAGAATCTCAATCATGACACACGAATGTCCTTGTACTTACTCATCATCATCCAATACATCCACTTGCCACCTTGATTCTTGACACAATCACACAATATCTTAAAACCAATTCTTCATCATTTCATTCGTGAAGCCCGCCCCTAAGAGGGAACAGGGCAGATAACAACTCTATACCGCGCGCACCTCCTCCTCAAAACGATAAGCGGCAGCCGGCCCTCACCAACTCAAAGAAACAACCCTTCCCGACCCTCCTCAAGATCGCAAAAGAAGGCCTCGTCCTCGGTATACATCCTCGACCGGCGAACTCGGCGCCCTCTCCCGCCCCTAACTAGTCCTCGGCGGCTCGAAAGAGCGGCGGCGGATGGAGGCGGGAGGACAACACAGTGCGGCGCGCGCGGCGCTGGTGGACCTCGATGGTGGTCGAGTCGTGACATCGGGCAAGTGTGGTGGATGGAAGGGAGAACGAGACGGGATGGTAAGCGGACGTGGATGGAGACCGGAGAAAAGATGCAGAAGGCAGCGACACGGGACAGGGAGTGTGATGTGGAGCATGCAGAAGTGCAGCTATTAGATACGTGAAGGCGTGGTGGGAGCGAGAAACGTGGTGCGACGAGCTACAACATACAGCAACGATAGGAAGCGGACAACTGGAAAGGGATGGAGGATGAAGCGGGGATAGATGCGGATACGATTGCGAGTATACGTGAGCATCAATGGTGGATGGATGGATGGATGGGACAAACAAGGCGGTGGGGAACTACGGGCGCGAAGGGGAGTGAACGAGAAAGACGATGAGAGGGGCGAGGCGGCCCGCCGCGTTGAGCGACGAGCGTGAAAGAAATATGCGTCCGTTTAGAGAAAGACGACTGGCGGCGGCAGGCGCGACCGCACACGAGCGTGTGTGCGGCGACAGATGCACGCGCGAACAGACGGCCGGACGCGCGTATAAACGGCCCGGAAGCCTGAGCTTACGCCCACCGGCGCGCCAGGTAGAGACCGGAAACCAACATCGACCGAGCAGCACAACTCCTGTGCCGGCACCTCCCATCCTCTCCCCTGTGCTCGGTCCATCTCCGGGGCGTGTACAAGCAGACAAATACGAATCCACGCAAAGCTAGGCATTTACCACAACTCGCCATCGCGACGGCTACGCTGACCACTAGGGGCGGGCGCACTCTGCTGCATCTGGCGGGTGTGCGAGCGCAGCCTGGATTAACTAATTCAGACACAAGATTCGTCATGATTGTACGCGCTGTCACGCAAATATAGCACTCACTGCCGGTCCGACGGGCGAGCCTCGGCGCCATCGTCCTCGTGGACGACCTTGCGGCGGCCAGCCTTGGCGGACGATCCATCCTCCTGAGTACGCTGGACCGACCAGTCGAAGACATAGTCGTACTGGTAGCCCTCACGGACGAACAGGTCGCGGAACAACTTGCGCAGGTAGCTATAGTCAGGCTTGTCGTCGAAGCGGAGCGCACGCGTGTAGTTCAAGAAGATCCCAAACTCATGCGGGAAGCCACGGCAAAGGAGGTCCGTCGGCGTAGTCATTTTTTTCTCCATGATGCGGTCGTACTTCTGCTTCTTCGTCGCCGCCTTCAATCCCTGCCACGGAAGAGCGCCACGGAGGAAGTACATGAGCACGTAGGCAAGCGACTCGAGGTCGTCACGGCGGGCCTGCTCGACACCCAAGTGGGTGTTGATGGACGTGTAGCGGGCCGTGCCAGTCAGGTTCTTGTTCTCCCTGTACGGGATGTGCAAGTGCGTCTTCGGGTCACGGTACTTCTTGGCGAGACCGAAGTCGATGACGTTGACCTGGTTGCCACGCTTGCCAATACCCATGAGGAAGTTGTCGGGCTTGATGTCGCGGTGGATGAAGTTGCGCGAGTGAACGTATTCAATGCGGGAGATCTGCAAAGGCGGCGTTAACCTGATCAGTGTCATGTACCGAGAACAAGCATCTCGCGGAAACCTACAAGCTGATCGGCGAGAAGAAGCACAGTCTTGAGCGAGAACTTGCGGTTGCAGAAGTTGAAGAGATCCTCAAGCGAAGGGCCAAGAAGATCGATGACCATCGCATTGTAGTCGCACTCGGTACCGAACCAACGCACGAACGGGACGCCGACACCGCCGGCAAGAGTTTTGAGAACTTTCGACTCGTACTCAAGCTGAGGATGCTTGGCCTTGACGGACTCGAGCTTGATGGCGACCTCCTCGCCGGAGATGATGTTGATCCCGAGGTAGATGTCACCTGTGGAGTAAAAGGACGTTTAGATGACAGAGGGTTGGGTAAACATACAAACATATAACACATACCAAACGAGCCCGAACCAATCTTCTTGCCCAGCCTGTATTTGCCGCCAACGCGGAGGTCAAGTCTGTGGGATGCCGAGTCCGTCATGGTGGTGGTCGGAGGGTGAGGTGGGTGTGATGGTGGTTGAGGGGCTAGATGAAAAAGATATATGTCAGATTCAGATACTTTATATGTAGGCAAGAACAACAATGAAGAACAAGGGTGGTCGCCATATACGGCCGCCACAGACAATGACCCCCATCACACACCACAAGCGGTCCCACGGGAGCGCCTTGTCGTTCGACTCGACAACTTCAACAACCCCGCCACGCCCTATCCCTTATCCAGCACACCAGAGACTCCCGCACACGATATTCAAATCGATTTGTTGGATGGCCCAGGATAGTTCACGAGCATAGTTGAACCCGAGGAGACCAGGTGGGTCGATGACGAAGCGGCGACTAAAATGGTACGATAAAAAAGAAGCTGATACTCACGTATATGCTAATAGTCCTTTGTGATCTTTTTGAGGAGAAAAGGAAAGGAAACAAGCCGAGAGGGGAGAGGGAGAATATAAACGGGTGGTGGGGGTGAGGCTGCAAGAGGCAAGAGCCGCGGCCGAAGCGGCAACGCGACGAGCATCCCATCTTCCCACGCCTTTGACCGCTTCGCCCAAACATTAACATACGACCGGGACATCCCTGCACACACTGTACCCGGAGCCTTTGTCCGTACGCGCAGCGATGCTTGGTTCAAGCGGGGGAAATACGGTGTACGATCCCGTTCATTGGCATTTAGTTTACACGGCTAGCCTACTGAGCCCTTCCCGAGAGGCCAAAAAGCCGCGCACAAGGCGGTGAACTCGCCCCTCCATTCCCGAGCGGAAGATCCGCGCAGAACGCTTGACGGCGGAAATTCGGGTGTGCATCTTCACGCGTAAAATGATCATAAGGCTGTTGCAGGCGCCGTGTGGTGGCAGAAGAAGAAAAGACGCGCGGAAAGGGCATGTCCGTGTGTTGGGCGAAGACGCCGAGCGTGGGAGTATGTGTGGACGGCGCGCTTGTCGCGTTGTGCCTACTCTGCTTCTTGCCGCCTTCACCCTTTATATTCTCTCACTCTCTCCTCTCGAATCGTTTCTCTCTCTTGCTTTCATCAAGGACTCTAAGGACTTCTAGCTTATATGTAAGTATTTCTCCATTTTAATTTAGCCGTTCCCAGGCATCACATCGTCATCGGCCACTTGTCTTCCGCGTATCCTCGTCGCCCATCCTAGTCCATCCAATCGATCGATACCGAGTTCAATAAGTGCAGGGCACAATAGCCTTGCCAAAGCAGGATGGAGATGTCGGAGATGTCGGGACTAATGAACCGAACTCGGCGATAATATATCACTGCGGCCCCATGTTGTATTTGCGGGCTCGTGTGCACATTGTCTGTGGCGGCCGCATAACCCGCGACCCCCCTTGTTCTTCACTGTTACCCTCATATATAAGCTGCCGGAAACTGACTCGTTATAACCTTTCAGCTCCTCATCACCAACATCCACACATCCATCCTCCCACCATCATGACGGATGCATCTCACAGGCTCGATCTTCGTGTTGGGGGAAAGTACAGGCTGGGGAAGAAGATCGGTTCAGGCTCTTTCGGTATGTGCAATAAACATATCAATCTACCCGAACCTTTGTCTAATCCCTTACAGGTGACATCTACCTCGGGATCAACATAATCTCTGGCGAAGAGGTTGCAGTCAAGCTTGAGTCCGTCAAGGCCAAGCATCCGCAACTCGAATACGAGTCGAAGGTCTACAAGACCCTCGCTGGTGGTGTGGGCGTGCCGTTCGTGCGTTGGTATGGTACCGAATTCGACTACAATGCGATGGTTATCGACCTTCTTGGTCCCTCGCTCGAGGACTTGTTCAACTTCTGCAACCGCAAATTCTCGCTGAAGACGGTCCTTCTCCTTGCTGATCAACTCGTGCGTCTCTTGTCCCCCATTCGTTCTTCTGTCAATGACACTCATCATTCTTGCAGATATCTCGTATCGAGTATATCCACTCGCGCAACTTCATCCACCGCGATATC
This sequence comes from Peniophora sp. CONT, assembly GCA_001632445.1. Classification (NCBI taxonomy): domain Eukaryota; kingdom Fungi; phylum Basidiomycota; class Agaricomycetes; order Russulales; family Peniophoraceae; genus Peniophora; species Peniophora sp. CONT. Next base: position 46,382 of record KV424618.1, read on the forward strand.
AAGCCCGACAACTTCCTCATGGGTATTGGCAAGCGCGGCAACCAGGTCAACGTCATCGACTTCGGTCTCGCCAAGAAGTACCGTGACCCGAAGACGCACTTGCACATCCCATACAGGGAGAACAAGAACCTGACGGGCACGGCCCGCTACACGTCCATCAACACCCACTTGGGTGTCGAGCAGGCCCGCCGTGACGACCTCGAGTCGCTCGCCTACGTGCTCATGTACTTCCTCCGCGGCGCTCTTCCGTGGCAGGGACTGAAGGCAGCGACGAAGAAGCAGAAGTACGACCGCATCATGGAGAAGAAGATGACTACGCCGACGGACCTCCTCTGCCGTGGCTTCCCGCACGAGTTCGGGATCTTCCTGAACTACACTCGTGCGCTGCGCTTCGACGACAAGCCTGACTACAGCTACCTTCGCAAGTTGTTCCGCGACCTGTTCGTTCGCGAGGGTTACCAGTACGACTACGTCTTCGACTGGTCTGTCCAGCGTAACCAGGAGGAGGGCTCGTCCGCAAAGGCTGGTCGCCGCAAGATCGTTCAGGAGGATGACGGCGCGGACGCTCGCCCGTCGGACCGGCAGTGAGTGCTACATCTTGCGTGCCAGCGCGTACGATCATAACAAACCTCGTTTCTGAACTAGTTAATTCAGACTGCGCTCGCAAACCCGCCAGATGCAGCAGAGCTCGCCTGCCCCCGGTGGTCAGCGTAGCCGTCGTGACGGTGAAATCTGGTAAACGTGTTACCCTGCATCGCTATGTCTGCTTGCATACGCCCCGGAGATAGACTGAGCACAGGGGAGGTGATGGTGTAGAAGTCGTACTCGGTCAACGTTGGTCTTCGGTATCTCTCTGGTCTGCAGGCGCGCGCAAACTGGCGCGTCCGGCCGTCTGCCCGCGCGCACTTGTCGCCGCACACACGCTACAAGAATCGTGTCTGTGTCTACCTACCCGTCCGCCCGCAGTCGCATTTCTCTCTACGGACGCATGTTTCTTTCACGCCCGTCGCCCAGCGCGGCGGGCCGCCTCATCCCTCGCCTTTCTCGTTGTCCACCACTCCGCGCCCGTAAACCTGCCTTGTTCCGTCTTCCCATCACGATACCTCTTACTGTATCCGTGTTTATCCCCGCTCCATTTTTGCAACCATCCGGACTATCATCCCTGTATGTTGTACGTCTCGTCGCACCACGATTCGCTCTCGCACGCCTTTTAGTCACGGATTCAATAGCTGCACTTCTGTACATTTCATAGTTCTCCTCCTGCGTCCCTATCGTTTTCACTTTTCCCCATCCGCACCCCGTCTGCCTATCCAACTGCCTCGTATCGGTCCACCTTCCATCACAGCCGCTCACTTTTCTCCGTTACTGTCGGTGTCTCGGCGTCACATTGCATGCCTCCCACCTCCGCCTGCCGCTGCTCGTTCAGGTCGTCACCGCTGGGTCCGAGAGGGAGAGGGCGCCGAGATGCCTGTTGAGGATCTTTAGCAACGAAGGTCTTTACGACCGAGTGGAGAGGAGGGTTTCCACGTTATTGAGGACTGCTGCCGCTTATGATGATTTATCGTTTGGAAGGATGTGTATTCGGCATAGAATTGTTATTTCTCGCTCTCGCTCAGAGGCGAGCTTCGCGAATACATAATGAAATCTGGTTGGATTTTCATAGCCAGACGTATCTGCCCGATGACGTTGAGTATGCTTGACATGGTACCCATAACGGTCATGTCTCGAGGTCTGCCTCCTGTTCGTCCAAACATCTTTCAGTCTCCGATGAACCCACATCGTGCTTCTCCCACTCATCCACCTCGGCGCTCCGGTCTTTGCTGGGCAAACGCAAGCATCAGTCAAGCGTATGGCATGCTTTTCACGCCGCGACTCTATAGTCCGGTGCCGTCGAGCGTAACGCCTCACACCAGCTGCTCGATCCTCGTGCCAACCTCGACCTGAGACCTGCGTTCATCTGCACGGAATGACATGCTTCTATCTGTCTAAACGCTCATGATCATAATCGATATCAAGCATCGCGATCGTATGGCTGTGAAGTTCGACATGAAGGTCGTACTTGCAGGGCCGTCTATCGGACCACACGCTCTGTTGTGAGAAGATAACATACGTTGTACTTGCCTGCCCTATAGCATGCCTGAATGGTCTCGAGACCATGCCTCTGCCATTGAAACCAATGCCTCCAGTCCCGTTGACTGGATGACGGATTTCCGCACAGCATGTTTACTCGTTCATATCTGTTGATAGGCAGCCATCTTGGCTACGTTATGCTTACCGTACGTCTGTCGACGTGGGAACATGAACACTGTCGTCATCTCATTCATATGCAGGTCCGACATATGGGTGTCGGGGCGATGGTCGAGGCTGATGTTGTATACTTACATCATTGGCCGACGTCCTTGACAGCGAGTGACGTTGAAATTGGCTGGAAAACAGAATGTGTACATACGACATCCCCACTCATTTCACGTCTGATGACCAGCTTTCCAGATCCCTTTCGATCTTCAGGATGAGTCTAGGCTATGCTGATCATGAAGTCACTGCCATAGACGAGGCCGAGAGGACGTGGACAGTGGTGGTAATGCTTGACCCAAATTTGACCGTAGGCGGCGCTGAGCAGTCTAGTCGGTGAGACGAGATTACACAGGTGCATGTACTGCATAGGTTGTTATTATACATCGAGAGCATGACGTGGGCACATCTTTCCGGAGGGCCTAGACCCATCTCTACGCTGCAACGCTTGCGCTTGCACTGCGACAAGATACCTTATGAAACGGCCAAGCCGCACGTTGACTGGAGAGAAAGGTCAGTGATCTGCACAGAAAGCCGGGCTTATATGCGGGAGCGCACCATTCCTTGCCGCAGTACCACGTCAGTTTGCATCTGAGAATGCGATGCAGACATGAGTACGATACAGGATGAAAGCTATGACAAGACACGCACCCGCCGCAAAGGTTCAACTGTTTAAGCTCCTTGACTTCCTTGCAGAACGCACACTGCCGCAAGTTCTTATGCCTCAGAGCAGAGCTGACATCCGGTCGATCCTCCTTCGTCCCGAGTACCTTTTCCCGTGCGCCTGTACTCTTGCGATCACTGCTAGTAGCGCCTCGCGCAACCGTGTTATCGATCTTTTCCAGCTCACTCAACAGCAGAGTTGGATTGAAGTTATTTGGCGTGACAACATAGATGGGTGGGCGACCGGCCTTGCGATTCTCGCCAGGAGTTCGTACAATATTATCCAAGAAGTCGGAGTTGAGCCTCAGACCTTCTTTCGGAGTGACATACGTCGCTCGGATCCTACAAGTCGATGGGTTGAGTGCTCTAAGAGTGTTCAGCCTAAAAGCGAGCGCGTACCAGCTGGGCTTGTTGCCCCATCCCCATTCTTCGTTAAGATAGATGAGAAGTGACATGAACCGATCAGCGTGATAGCGCGTCAGTGCGCCGTAGTCATGATGAGATAGGTTGCCGCAGTTGCATGCTTCTGGGAACGTCATGACGAGCATGAAGTGTGAGAGCGTCATGTCGGTGAATAGTAGATGTCCCCAGTCTCGCTGCACAGACATTCAGGAAGCAGCCCATCATTGTTATGGTCCCACATACCTCAGTTTTTGCCGCCGTCCTCACAATCTATACGACCGACGTTGATGAGCATAAAGAGAGGAGTTGATGCTTACGAACTCACTCACTTCATACTTGTACAGGATAGGTGCCCACTCGTTTTTGTATATGACTTGTTTCGGGGCGTTCGCGTTCATGTCGCACCAGCGCATCACCTGCCCGACAACAGCCTTGCGTGCCCGAAATTCGGCGGGGGATAAGTCGGGTGCGTCATTGCCGGCGAACTTATTTGTCACTGCGTTCATGCTGACACCAAAATCGGTGCACTGCGTTAGCTTGCGCGTTGCACACGTTTCCGAGCGGTTGATCATCATGTTGGGTCCCATGCTGGACTAATTTTTTTAGAGGACTAAACTGGAGACCTTGATGAGATACTAACCGAGGAAATCCAGCAAAGGCCGAAGCCAGCATGTCCATGTCAAGATCCATGGCAAGAGACTTTAGTAATGTGATGAGTTAGAGATGTGGGGGGAAGAAGGTGGTGGTCAGGAGCAAGATAGGACGACAGAACCGCGACGCGACGACGCGCTTCAAACGCGTGTAGAGCGATGTGACGTCACGCGTTGAACTCTGACGATCTGTAATCTGTACGAAGCCCTGATAGTAGCCGATACCCTTCGACTCAAGGAGTACCAAGGGATCAAGATGAGTTAAATGCCTTGCCACTCATATTACTAAGCTCTTGTAATAGAATGATATATTCCCCAGCTATGAGAACTCGGAACTCAGGCTCGTAGCGGATTAGTAGGCTGAGTGGAGTATGTGGCAATAGTGACAAACGCTGGGCATGATAGGGTGGAAGGAGGGTGACTTGTGGGCTGAGTCGAGAAGCGAAGAGGATCTAGGAGCGACACGTCATGGTAAGGAGGGATGTATGCACTATCCAAACATCGACGCCACACGACATACGAGACATATAACAGAACAAGAGCAATAATGAGACCCGTTTTACCGTTGACACCAAGTAGATTGAAACCTCCACTTGTTCCGTCTGTGATGTTCTCACTCGGCGCCTTGCGACAGGATACCTTATGATGCGGCCAAGCCTCACGTTGACTGTAAACCAGGATCAGTTATCTGCGTGCACGTTCCGTGCTATATGGTAACGCACCATTCCTTGCTGCAGTACCATTTCAGCTTACACCTGACATTTGCCAAGTAGATGTGAGTGTAAGTGTAAGTTCATTGTATGACGGTGTGCTTACCGAGTACAAATATGCAACTGCCTCAACTCCTTAGGCTCTCCGCACCATCCACAATGGCGCATGCTCTTGCCCTTCAAGGCAGAACTGACATCCGGTTTATCCTTCTTCGATCCACAAACTTTGTCCCGGACGCTTTTGCCCTTGCGAGTATCTCCATCAGGACTGTGTGCGACTGTGTTGTCAATCTTCTCCAGTTCCTTTGGCAGCAACGACCGCTTGAAGTTTCTCGGTGTGACGACGTAAATGGGTGGGCGACCGTCCTTGAGGTTCTCACCTGGCGGGATTGCGGGAGTATCTAAGAACTCTGAGCTCATTTTGTACTTGCGCTCGTGTGGCGTAACGTATGTTGCTCTGATCCTACAAGTTCATGAGCTCAGCGCTCTCAATCACCAGAGAAAAGGCACACCTACCAATCAGGTTTGTTGCCCCACTTCCACTCCCCGTGAAGATATACGAGTAAGGACATCAGTCTGTCTGCATGGTAACGCGTGAGAGCACCATAATCATGGTGCGATAGGTTGCCGCAGTTACATGCTTTGAGGAACGTCATAACGAGCAGGAAGCGTGAAACCGTCAAGTCGGTAAAGAGCAGATGACCCCAGTCGCGCTGCGAATATGGTCAGCTATACCCTCCGCAGCGTTCCCGCCAAACGGCGTACCTCTGTCTTTGCAGACGTCTTAACGATCTGCATGATGGATGCGGGTAAGCAGCGCACGAGGTCCAGCACACAGTGAGGTACTACTCGCCTCGAACTTGTGTAGAATGGGCGTCCACTCGTTATTAGGGATGACATGCTTTCGGGCTTTCTTATTTGAGTCGCACCAGCGCTCCACCTGTCGTACGATGGCCTTGCGCGCCTTGAACTCGGCAGGGTACAAGTCGCGTGCACTGTTGCCAGCGAACTTGTCGGACACATCATTGAAATAAACTCCGAGACCCGTGCACTGTAGCAGTTTCCGCGTCGCGCATGTCTCCGAGCGGTCTATCATCATGATTGGCATGAAGCTGCATGCACTGCTCAGGTTACGACGTCAGGACTGTAGAGAGGAGTGCTGACCCTGCAAAATCTTCGAAGGTCGAGGCCATCACGTCCATATCAAAATCATCCATAGTAAGCACTTCGTCCTTTCAGCGGTTTCACTCGATGTGCTGCTGAGTAGTGTAGAGGAAGGTGGTCGTCAAGGTCAAGGGAGGACGAGCAACGGAAGCGACCGGCAACGACACGCTTCTGACGCGTGTGTAATATCAATATGGCGACGTGACGTCACGCGTCGAGCTGGGTAACGCTGGATCTGAATTGAGCACGAGCTCTACGCTAGTGCTGGGCGCAGGGGGTCGAATCGAGGTGCAGCGCCACACAGCTGCAGTATCTCAGTCGTGCACGGACTTTCGGAGGAGCGCTGCAGCAGAAGAACACTATACCGAAACAGCCTTCCACTCCAAGCGACGTGACAAACGAACGGCTATATGTACTCGGTGTCCACAGACCAATTGCGTTCATATTCAGGTAGTTATTCCACAGCTATAGCGCATTCACGAGAACCAAAACTAGGTATACACAGGGAACGATCGACAACCCAATCTCTCAATCTGGACCGGCGGCGCGCGATAAACAAGTCGCGGTATTCCAGCGCCAGCCGTCGGTCTTTCAGTAACAGCGTAAAGTACACAACGAGCGACGACGAAGGGAAAGGACGAAATCGAGGCGACGAGTCGAAAGAAGCGAACACGGAGAAAGCGAAAGGTAGCTATAGAGGCGGGGTGGAGTCGAGAGAGTAGCGCAGGGTGGGGGTATGGAGGTGGAGAGGTATGGGAGAGGAGGGGCGTCCAGCGCCGCGGGAGGTTGGCGCCTGGATGCTCAGTGGCCGAAGAGGCGGAAGAGCAAGTAGAGCACACATCCGGCAAAGCGGATGGCGGAGAGACCGGCACTGTATGAACCATCAGTACACGCGCTGATGAATTTCATAATAGACAGGCCACTTACAGTGCGATGAACAAGAAGCTCAGGTACGGGTTGAAGTTGCTGCTGGCGTCCGTCTGGATATGCTTCGCCACAAAATCCGTGAAGCCCGACGACGTGAAGACGACGATAAGCGCGATGTTCGTGCCGACCCACGACAGCACGACGTTGGTACGGCTGTTACGGTCGTGGTCGGCCTGCTTCGTCGCAGCGTCGCGGTGCTCCTTCTCCTGAGGCGGTGGGTGACGCAGAGCACTTTGTGCGGCGCCCCAGAGGTGGTCAATGTCTTCGCGCTGGGTTGGCAGATCGACCTCGAGCACCTCCTTGCCGTCGCTGTCCTTGACCTTCTTCGCGCCGCCAAGGTCCTTGGTCGATCCGTTGTCGCCCTTGGTTCCCCAGGATACGTCGTGCAAGTTGCACATCGCGTACATCATGAGGATGTTGACGTCTATTTATTGCAGTCAGTTACTCGCGTCTCTCCGAGATCAGTAAATAGGCAACGTACAGGAAGGCAGCAGGAACAAGTACTGGATGAAGCACGTGAACTAGGGCAGACATTAGCACTGTAATATTGAGCCAGTCAGGGCGTGAACATACCATGTGCCAGGGCTCGAAGTGCAGGAAGCTCGCGATGAAGTATAAGCCGTAAGTCGCAGCGATAGAGATGACGAGCTCCTGCAACGTCTTGTTCGTCTTGACGAGTTCAGGGAAATCCTCCCATCCAGCAACCGTATGCGGCAAAGCCAGGTAGATAGTCCATCCAGCACACCAGAGCGTTACGCAGTTACACAAGCCGAATAAGATCATGGCGATGGTGTAGGTCCATTTCGAACCCTGTGCTGCACATTAGAGTATGCTTCTCAGTAAAGACTGGTGTATACATACCTGTGGCCTATTGCCGAGCGAACAGACAGTGACGAGGAAGAGGAGGCCAAGGTAGAGCTTGAGAAACGCCTCGAAGACGATCTTCCCGGCGCCCTTGCTGAGGAAGTTGAACGCGTCATCTTCACCCGCCTCGTCCGTCGCAGAGCTGACCAGGAAGAAGAAGGCGAGGTAGAAGTTGGCGAGCGATGTCCAGGTGAAGATGAGTTGCACAGCATTGTAGATGAACTCGATCTGGAGCACAATCTTGCGGAACTGTAGGAATGAGATGTGTCTGTCAGAATACATTCGCATAAGTATTTGAGATTGCACTGACGAAGTTCTGACCGGATGTCCAGATGCGGAAGAACATGATCGTAGCGTGCACGCTCGCAAAGAGCGAGCCGTTGAGCCACCGCCGACGCTGACTGATGAACTCGGGCACCGACGCGGGTACGTCCGTCGCCGCCTTCGCACTCTTGACGTATTTGAGAATCCAGCCCTCGTTCTTCTTCGTCACGATCTCAAAGCACAAGATACGGTCCTCAGCGAGGTACATGTTGCGATCAAAGAGGCCAGCGCCATTGGCACCTCCACCGTGCATAGTCTCGCCGAGGAAGTACTTCTGCAGGGGACCCTGGCCGTTCGGACCGTTCTGCAGGGCGCGGTAGCGGTACGCGGAGAAGGCACCGGGGAGCACGGAGATGTAGCCGAAGACTGATTCGAGCGGCTTGTCGAGGATGTTCGACATCTTGTACTCGAAGTTCTGCGATGCGACCAGCGGCGACTTAAAGATCTCGCTACAGCCACGACCAGGCTCGACGCAGATCCTAGATGGCATACTGTCAGCATTGCGCTACGAAAAACATGTCGAGATGGAGGCACGTACTCGCCGCAAGCGCCGCCAACGTTCTTATGCTTGTCGAAGCACTTCCAGAGCTCGTAGATACTCGTCCCAGTGGGTTTCGTACCGACATCGAGCAAGATGCAGACGTTGGGCTTCAGGAGTGGGCCGAACGCGTTGAAGAACCAGCGATGCGAGTTAAGCTTCTTCTTGTTCTGCTCTTTCAAGCAGAAGAGGATCTGCACGGGACAAGAGCCAGTCGAGACCTCGCCCGCGGCGGAAACGATCACGTTTGATGTATATTCGAAGATGTGCGCTGTGACATCCTTGCCACCGACAGTGTCCTTGGCGATGCCCTCCTGGTAGCATCCCATCTGATTAAGATAGTCAGCACAGCTAATTGCGTGACTCAGTGCGTTAACGTACTAGTGATAGGACGTGCAGTGTGCGCTTGTTGACCTTGTTGCGTCCGTCGGAGACTACGCAGACGACGACTTTCTTCCAGCCTTCTGCTCCCCACATCTTGGACTTGTTGCGGGAGCACAGATGCGCGACGTTCTTGATTACGCTAAGGGATGGTCAGCATCACGCAATCAATACGGTATGAGATGTCCGAAAGAGGCATGTGCAACCAAATGGATACGAGCACTGCCGCGGAACGTTTAGATGGGCGAACAACTTACGCGTTCATCGTCCTTGTAAACAGCACTTCGTCCTCATTGTACATGGTCATAACAATGAAGAGCTCGGTCTGACGGCCGTAGAGGTATGGGCGCAGAGAGTACTTGCTCCGCATAAACTCGTCGGGATCGCAAGTCGCAGCGGTGTAGCGCATCTTCGTAAACTCTTCGACACTGTCCATGCCCCTGGGCACAATATGCGTCGGGACCTGCACATCAAGTACCAGGTTTCCCTCCTGGAGCTGAACATGGCGAACGGAACGACGCTTCATCATCTTCTCGCGGGCGACAGAGTATCCAGTACTTTGCTGGTGCATGAGGGGACGCGGGCCAGGCGGGTAGTTCGGCGCATAGTTCAGATTAGGCACGGGAGGGGGACCAAGACCGACTTCAGACAGATCGTATGCTGAAGAGGGCACGAGATGCGCCTGAGAGCCAGCGTAGGTAGAGTTGTAGGAGCGGCCGTCGAAAGACTTCTTGCTCTCCTCATAGTAGGGGCTGGGTTGCACGTTGGAGTAACCGTTTGACGGGTAGTTGTTGGAGTGAGGCTGCGGGTGACCGTAGCCAGCAGAAGGCGGGGGCGGATGGCCAGGCGCGACACCAGTGTCGTGCATTCCGCTGTTCCCATGGCCGTAGTAAGGGTCCGGGTGGGCGTTGTACGCCATTGTCAACGAGAGTTTGTTAGATTAGAGAATGGATGCCTTTCAAAAGCGAAGGCGAAGGGAGAGTGAGCGAGTAGAGAAAGGCGAGGACACGGGGGATACGGAGCGGAGATGGCGGTCGGGAGCAACCAGAGCCTTCCTTGGCTAGCTTTGTCCGCAGCTCTCGATATCAACTTCGACCATGTCTTCTCGTGAGTGTATTCCCGGCAACGTCCGTCAACTTCTAGCGGTACTCAAGGCCACATACATCTTCGACTTCGATTCATGATAGCTCTCGATGCGGCAAGCTATATCTGCTTTAATAGAGACAACGACTGCCGAAAGCGTCGATAGCAACTTGCTTCGGTAGCTTACTGCGGCTCCGAGATCAGTGCGATCAAACGTGGCCATAAGCTTGCCAGGAACGAACTGCGGGTGCAGGTGTGATGCCCGAACGTTGAGATTGGACCAACAACCATCTGCGACCTTGTTCACTCTTGACGGCCATGGTCTCCTCTGCACGGTTAGGGTACACAAAAACGGCCATATCAATACACCATGGCTCCGGGGTCATCAACATGCATACAACCACGACCGATTATTAATTACAACCTGTTCAAAACAACACCGAGGGCGGCCATACGGGCGTGTCTACAACCTCGTCCACAACCTCAACTGTCTCGACGACCTGCGCAAACAAGCTCCGCGAGATGTCTGCAACTTTGTTTCTCGGCCAACGAGGGCTGCCATTGTGGCTAAACACGTCTGGCCCCACGCTCGCGAGGAACGCATCGGGAGCGTCGCGATCAACACCTTGCTCCTGGAATCCGTCGAGCGGCGAGGGGGCATCATCCTGAGGACGAAGGATATTTAGGCCCCAGAAACCAATAATGCGGAGTGTAATGAATGGGACGCCGAGGCGCTTACGGGCGACCAGAGCCCTAGCGACTTCCTCCCACCAGTTGAGATAATCCCCGTAGTAGGAAATATGGAGATGCTTCAGTGCAGGAAGCCAAGGGTCCGGTCGTAATCCGACGAGCGGATACAATCCGATCTCTAGAAGCGATGATGCAGGGTCGGTGGAACCCGCGCTCAGATGGATCGTATGTACGGCGTTGAGCTGCCGCAAGACGGAGCTAAGCGTGAATCGGGCGGAGTGTTCGGGCAGACTGTCGAGGAAAAGATGCGTGATGTTTTCAACGGGCAGGAGCGGGAAAACAGTCGTTTTGGCAATGGGTCCAGGAGCGAGCGAAGAGGATCGGAGCTCGTTGAGCCGCATCGTCGTCGATGAAAAGTCATTGTCGTCGAACCTCGACGCGGCCGTGCGGGCAGTTGAGATGACGAAAGCTTTCCCCCGAAATTGCAACGACACACTGTCAGGGCGTGTGTTATGTATGTGCGTCTTTAAGGCCTCGAGCAGCTCTCGAGACTGCGTGAAGGTGACTGCATCTTGCTCAACCCAGAGTTGCATCAATGCTCCTTGCGAGCGAGCCGTCAGGTCCTCCAAAAGACGGGTGAGTGCGGGATGCTCGGTACCCCGTCCATTGATGTGTAATCTCTTGAGCGACGGTAGAGATAAAGGCGAGCCTTGCATATCTCTGACGCCCCGAGCATCCGCGTCGGAGATCATAGTTGCAATATGATCTGGACAGATGTCCAGAACAAGCTCTTCGATGCTTGTTACTGCCGTGAGCATTTGCGGGATTTCATCGCACCGAAGCGACGACCAGTTGCGGAGGGTTAAACGTCGTAGCGAAGGGGTGGTCATGCGAAGGGGAGGTCCGCTGAACGCGACATGGGTGGGGTTTAGGCGAAGGGATTGATGGAGAACTGCGTGAAGGAGGTTGCGGGCCGCCACGGTTGATGGGTCCTCTGTGGACAGCTCCAATTCCTGAAGAAATGGCATATGCTGTTCTGAAAGGGTGGGGATCCAGTCGTACCAGCCGCTACGGAAGATGCGGGCCCGTGGTAGAAGTGGTCGCAGTAGCTCGGTTCGTTCCCTCCGCGATGCAGGATGGAGCAGATTCTGCACATGTTCGGGAGTGAGATCAATGTTCAAAGGGGCGTTCCCAACATGTGAGAGGAATCCTTGGATGGCCGAGTTGTTGAGGGTGCACAGATCATCCGCCCATAGGTTGTTCGCCTCTTGCAGCGCAGACCTCCACTGCCGACACACATGTCCGAGCGTAATCCAACCCAGGCTATACACACAATGGATTCTGTCCTGCTCGTCTACAGGCGCCCCGAAGATACACGTGTTACAATTTGGCGCCCTATCGCAGCATGCGCGTTGTCGCAACTGTTCGGAGGAAGGGGCATGCCTGGCGCAAGAGCAGAGTGCAGGCCGGTTTGTTCCGGCAACCAAGGAGAAGATGAGAAACAGCATGTCTGGATTCAACTGTTGTGCGGCTGAATGGGGAGAGCGGTTGTCCATAGTGGTTGCTCTGGAGATCATTCAGCGGTTATATGGTTGCCTTGATTGTCAGCTTACTTACCTGTACGAAGAGAGAGATAGTTGATAACAAGAACAACACGTGGGATAGACGTTGAATATCTAGAGACGAGCGTAGGGGATGATGCGTGTTGAAAGCGAAGAGTCGGAAAATGGCAACCAACGAGCGCATGAGCATCACGTGCGTGAAGCTGGTTATCCAGCTACTAATAAGAAGAGATATCTCAAACATCCCGGTTGGCCGTTGCTCGGGTAACGCGCGTACAAAGAGAGTCGCTCTAGGTCAGTCGAGGAAACCTTGATCACTGTACAGTAGAGAGGACCATTGCATGTCGGGCAGCGATCACAAATCAGTGCTTAGCTCGTCCGATCAACCGCCACCATACAGGCAGGTACGTTGACAAAAAGTCATCAATTCTATGGTACATGCTTCTCAATTCGTACATCTTCATATGGTATTGCAGAGTTTAATACCAGTCGGGCACATGTGGACGCATGGACCACGGTTCAACGCCAGGAGGCCAACCATCCTGCGTGCCTTCCACGACCTCGATTGTCTCGACCACCTGCCCATACATTTTCCTTGCCACATCCTCGATCTTATCCCTCGTCCAACGATTGTGCTCCGCGGCCATAGCGGACATCGCATTGAGGCTCTCGAGAGAAGTAGCGGGTGAGATGCGATCATCAAAATTCACTTCCGCTAGGGCGCGTTGGATCATCTCCACGGCGCTATCGTCGAAGCGAACGGGTTCACGATTGACGATGATGCAGAGTGTACGGAAGGGAGCATCGAGGCCCTTGCGTTCGATCAAGGCTGCGGCCAGTTCCTTCCACCAGGTCGGGGAAGATCCATGCGAGGGATAGTTGATATGGAGGCGTGTAAGGCTGGGGAGCCAAGGGTCTGATGAACCTCGCAATCCCACCATGGGGTAGGTGCCGATAGACAGAAGCGACGAGCTCTCCGTTTGACCACTACGCAAATGAAGCGTGTGTACCGAACCAAGTCGCCGGAGAGCAGAACTTAACAAGAACTGAGTGCCTGTGTTGTCGGGCAGGCCGTCAATGTAAAGATGCAAGACCTGCTCCAGGGGGATAAGTGGGAAGAGTGTTGCCTTCAATATACTGACGCAGCTCTGTGGGGCATTGCGGAGGTTGAGACGTATAGTCATTGCGGGATAATCCTTCTCACTGCACCCCAGCTTCTGGCGCGCGACTGACACGATGAATACGCGCGAGACCTCTCGAAAGTGGAGAGATATTCTGTCCGGGTGGATGGCCCTTATGTGCGTCTTCAATGCATCGAGTGCAACTCGGGATCCGAGAAAAGAAGGCTCGACGTCTCGGAGGAACAGCTGCTGCAATGCGTTTTGCGAGTCGGCGACTAAGTGCGCAAGGAGTCTGCGAATGATGGGGTGCTCGGCCACACGCCCCGTTACTTGTATCGCCAAGAGCGAGGGCAGATGTAAGATCGTATCATGGAGGTTCAAGATGACTTGCACATCTTCAGCGTCATCCTCGTCCACCATGTTTGAAGGCGGGTAGTAGAGGTGGTCTTCGGCATTGAGCACGAGCTTTGTAATGCTTGGGACTGCTGTAAGCATACGAGGGATTTCTCCACAGCGAAGAAGTGACCAGTTCCGGAGGTGCATGGTGTGTATCAACGGGGCTTGAAGGATAAGGGCACCGTCGGAGGTGGCATGCGTAGGAGAGTGGTAAAGAGGGCCGACATTGGATACCGTATGGCGAAGATTAGGAGCTATCACAGTTGAGGGAACCTCAGTGGACAACACAAGCATCTCGAGGAGAGGAAGTGATTGCTCTCCGAGCGTCGCGGGTATCCAGTTATACCAGCCGGAGCGTAGAACACCAGCTTTGTGGACATGCGGACGTAGAATCTCAGCGCGCTCTCGACGTGTTGCCGGATGAAGCATATTCTGCACTTTCTCGGGCGACAAGTCGATGTTAAGCGGGGCGCTTCCGGTATGGGGCAGAAACCCGACCACGGCCGCGTTATTGAGAGCGCACAGGTCGTTCGCCCAGAAGATGTTCATCCCATGGAGTGCAGACCGCCACTGCTGACAGACATGTCCAAGCGTAATCCATCCTAAGTTATGGGTGCATCGGTCAGGGTTTGAGTGCTTGCCGAAGACACAGCTAGCGTTGCCGCGGCACTCTCGCGACGCGTTCTCGCAGCATGGCCGTTGCCTCAATTCAGCTTGGTTGGGGGCGTGTCTGGGGCACGAGCAAAGAGCGGGCCGGTCCCTTGCTACTACCAAGGAGAATATAAGGAACAGTGTGTCAGCGTTCAGTCGCTGCGCGATGACAGGTGGAGAGTTGACGGTGTTCATAGCAGCGCTGAAGACCATTGAGCTTGCATGATCGCAGTCATGTCGAGCAGGTAGGATACGCACCGATGAGAAGACCAGAACCTGCACGAGGGAGGGGGGCCTCCAGTATCGGATGAGAGGACACAAGAATGGTGGACGCTGGTGGACGTCGAGAACAAAGATGGCGATAGCTGCAACTGAGACAGTCACGGCTCAGGCACCAACAACAACAACTCGCGCTAGCCTGTAAACTCTGCTCATGAATTGAGCTGCATCCTTGTGCTTTGAGTATTGGATAGAACAAGCTCTCTGCTCGTACTATCTTATCATGACATACTGTCTATGCTGTATGTGTGACATACGCGACAGGTAAACTCCAGTCGAAGAGCAAGTAACTCACATGATCGCGTTGACAACGCCGAGAGTTTGTTTGGCAGGGGGTCGCTGCTCTCTCCGTCAGCCTAACCTCTCCAGCTTTTCACTTTTCACTCATGTAAACACACACCACACAGTTCGTCTCCATCTAACATACACACGCATGGACACCGGCCGTAGAATCGTGCGCATGCCCTTCGAGGCTACAGGGCCGTCATGATGTCATGCCCCGCCTTCGCTCGCTAAACTGGGAGTGACCGTGGGCGGGCTGTCCGGCTATAGCGTCTGAGAAGTCTACGACAGCTTGCTCCCACACAACGACCATGTCCGACTACAAGCTTACCATCCTGACTGTCCCGAAGCTCTCTGGTGCGTGGTGCTCATATGTGCTTAGATTTTGACGCCAGTGATTGACGCGACGGTAGAGCTTCCCAGTGAGGAGACAGCGCTCGCGGCAGCGCACGCGCTCATGGCGGATACCGAGAAGTGGAAGAAGGGAAAGAAGTTCGACCACGGGCATGTACAGACGTACTCGCGCGCGAAGGGCGCAGGTGACGGCGCAGGCTGGCACTGCCGTGTCTCTGAGCACGGGTCGGACGACGCAACGTTCGATGAGTTCTGGAAGAACCTTGGTATTGAACATTCGGTGCGGGAGAAAGAGTGGGTGCTCTTCCCTGACTATTGTTAGCGGAACACAACTAAGCTATCGCGACAGATACATCAAGGAAGTGAAGAAGGCGACGCTCGTCAAGGAGATCTCGCCCGAGCAGGCCATCTGGTCGATGTACTACGAATTCTCAACCTTGGGCGTCTCCTCGCGCGTCTTTACCGCTCTACAAATTGCGCATCTCGAGACGGAAGACGGACGGAGAACCGGGTATGCGGTTTACAGTTTCTTCCATTGCACGAACCTGTCTAACATGACGTATGATAGATACTTCATCCAGATACCCGTTGACCTGTCCGAAGACCCTGAGCTCGCGAAGAAGGAGGAGAAGGGCGTGAAGGGCCGCTATGTGAGCGTCGAGCGTCTCAAGGAGCTTGAAAATGGTAAGGTCGAGTGGCGTATGGCGACATCGAGCAGCCCGGGTGGGTCTCTCCCCAGCTTCCTCGTCGAGAGCTCGATGGCTGGACAAATATCTGCCGTGAGTACTTCCTCCACCCTCACGACGCTGTCAGAAGCTAACTTCTGGTAGGATGTCCCACACTTCTTGAAATGGCTTGCATCGACGCGGTCGAAGGATGAGCCTGCGCCGCCGCCACCTGCTGATCCTGCACCAGCGCCGAGCCAGGAGCAAGCCGGAGGCCCGCTCGCAGGCACTGATGCGACCGACGCTGTGAAGGCGAGTGTGGGTATACCGGATGTGGGCGGTGTTCCTGCGGTTGCGTAGAGCGAATACGTCTCGCCGAGTCACTTCATGACTACCCATATACCACATCGGTCATGCTCTTACGAACCATTTGTCCTACAACCCTTGTTGATGTGTAATGCTAATACACCCTTGTACGTGAACACCGCTCATCTCGTTCTCGTCTTTCAATCCCATCGCAAGCCACTGTACCCGTTCAGGGCTTTCCTAGGCTCGGGGCCTCGAGGATCCGAGCGCGCGCAAGAAGCCGAACAGAAGACCAACATGCACGTACGATGTGCCTCTACAGCCTTCATTTGCGCCCTGTATCGTAATTTCTCGAATACTGTTCAACAGTGATACCCTCGCTGCCTGTCAAACCGCGAGCTACCATCGTACGGCGCGGTACCGTTGCCAGGGATCACCGTCCTCGCGGCAGACTGCGCGTCCAAAGCAAGACCGGCGGCTCGCCCAAACACGCACCCACGCTGCCAATCTGAGGTGCCACAGCCACAGCAACCGTGCTTTGATTTTTGATTTTGGCATTTGCCCGGCATCACCTCACCCTCTGCGCGTGTAGGCCAAGAATTACGCGTCTGCGATTGTCGAGACGAGATGAGCGGCGAGCAGCCTGGACCATACAATGAAACCTGTAATGGGAGGGTATCGATATCTATGAGCGCCTGAACGAAAGGATCCGAGAAACTCTGTGCAGGTCTATATGACAATTCTCTCGCAGTCATGTTGAGCGTCCCGCGACGAAAGTTATTGCAAAAATAGGCAATTTGCCGTATTTGCAGGGTATGAGCTACGTGTTGTACATGCGCAAGGTCCGAGAGCGGACACGACGGGGCGTATTAACTGCGAACTGCGTAGGTACGATGCGTAAGGGGCGGCGATGCGATGCGTGCAAGGAGAGGTGGTATACATCGTATGAACAAGATTGGAAGGCTCAGAGTTCCGGAACGGTATGCATGACAATACTGTCCGGGAGGGTTTGCATGAGGGGGAGTGACGTGCAAGTGGGCCAGACCAGGGGGGTTTGCATGAGAGAAGGGAGGACGAATAGGGTTATGTATGTACGAATAGAGCAGGGAGCGTTCAAGAAGTGTTGGCAGGCATGACAATCGTGAGTGGATGATATTGCGAGACGGGAGAACGAACTGTGAAGTCAAAACGGCGATGCTTGTGGGTATGGCACAGTGCGGATGCAGCAAAAGACGAATATCGGAACATGTGCAGTGTAGAACAGAATGGAAGACTAGGGTCGGATCGAGCATGCTCGGCGTTAGAGCCTCATAGAACAGTGGCCAAACGCACGAGCGCATACACGCCCAGCGCCAGACCAGCGCCAACGAGGGTGCCGAGACTCGGGCCCGCCTGGCGCGGAGGAGCGGCGTGCACGTCCGAGTCCTCGTGCGGCTGCGGCAAGCCCGCGATCGTTGCGGATATGAACTTCGTCGCCACGTCGCGTGCGGTTGTAAGGATCTCCGAGCCGGCGGTAGGCGAAGCACCCTGGAGCGCAAGCTCGCGTAGGACGCTCGCGAGGCGGAACTCTTCCGCTGACTCGAGCGTGACGGTGTCCGGAACATCGGCCTTGGACGAAGAGGGGGTTGTAGGGAATTTGGCGTCATGCTGGGTCAAAGCGATACCGAAGTTTGACTCGAGGACATCGTCGACGACCTTGCCAATCGGCACACCGCGGCCTGCACGCCTGGACAGGTATTCCTCAAGCCAAGTGACAGACTTGTGCGAGTAGCTAACCGAGCGCTTGTGGCCACGGCGCACGCGCTCGTGTGGGTTGGGGCCAGGAGTAAGAGCGCCGACATAGAGATCGTTGCGCACGGCCTGGACGCCGCACTGGCAACCCTGTGCGCCGTCATCGGTTGCGCGCGATTCAGGCCATGTCAGAGAGTCGGGACCGTAGACGTAAACGTTGTACGCGAGGCACTCGCTGCAAAGAGAGCGTGCACGGGTGAGGAGGTAGTCGGCGTACGCAGTCCGAGTCTCGTCCAGGAGAGCATCGGTCACAGTCGGCACGAGATATGAGCGGACATGGAGGAGGAGTTCAGGAGGAATAGATGAGATGGTAGTTTTTGCGCCAGAGTCGGCGGTGCGCAGTACGCCGTGCGAGCGCAGGGCGGTGATGCGGTCGAGGGTGTCAACCTCGGGCGAGAGATGAGCGAGGACGGCGTGTGCGAGGAAAGTCTGCGAGACGTTCATGCTGGGCGCTGGCGGGGTCGTCGTGATGTAGTTCGTGAGTGATTAGGCGGAGAGGTGTTTTATATCTGTACGGTACGAGACGGGGAGATGGTCCTTATTGTTATGACCGGACTTTATACCTGACTCGCGCGTGGCGGCGACTCGGACTATCCCATGCCTCCGCGAAATTAACTTGTTTCGAATCACGAACGCGTGCAGGACAATAGAGCTGATCTCCGATACTCGATCTGCCTTTTCCAGCGTCTCACTCGGCAACTGACAGCTCGGAAGCGAACCTATGCTGGGAAACCCTACGAATAGCCATCGTACGTCCAGATCTCGTTACAACTCGAGTTGGACGTTTAGTGAAGTAGGTACAGATGTTGCGGATGCCGATGACATGAGGTACAGAGTTGGCAAAGATGTCCAGTCTTCCACAGCCACCGCTAATGGCCCCTCGTGGGGCCGGCGCGGTCTGCCGTTGGCCACACGCGCCCGTCCGGGTCAACCCGCCGCATCGAATATCTCCATTCCAGAGTGTCGTCCTCACCTCCGATGGCGTACAAAAGCGCGCGCACGACGTCCGTACCCACTTTTGAGGTCGTCGACGATCCAAACGATCCGCAAGTCTTCCGCACAGCGTCAAGTACAACTATACGTTTAGACGTCATAGACGCGCAGGCTTTTGCCGCGCCACAGGTCTGCAGTGATGTGGCTTTGTTCTGTAACTTCTTGCTCCGTGTCCGTCTCCATTTTCCCCTCGAACAACTGTAAAAGCGGTGCTCGGCGCCGCATCACCGCGCTCGAAGCGTCATATTTGGAGCAACTCTAATTTGTAGGTTCCTGTAGGGCCACAGTTCAATATTTCCGCTCCTCCAAGGCGGCGCTGTCAACCTCTAAATTCTCCACCTGGTAAAAGAAATATCTGCGCGCAGGTCCCCGTTGTCCTTCTGGCTCGCGCCAACATTGCGGTGAACCTGGATGGACACGTCTACCCGCGCAATATCAGTGCGCAACATTTCGAGCGCTCCTCCCTGACTCCCGCGAGGCCTCCTCTGAACGTCGCCGTCGTCCTCAAACGCCAAGTTGCACGTCCGATCGAGCGCCCTCTTTTTTTGCACACGCAAATTGCGGACGTAGAGTCGTAAGCCGCGCGTCCCGCACCGGCGCTGGGTTCGAGAGCGCGCCCGCAGCCAGGCAGATTATTGGGCCTAAGCGAGGCGCGGGCACGGGAGTCATTGTTCGATGTTTGAGGACAGGTCTTCGCTGTTCGCCGCTTTGACCTGCTTTGACAAGACAAGGAGCTTTACTTGGGTTGTTAGCTCCTTGCGGATGCTGTGTACCGCACGCACGGCGCGAGGCGCGTAGCCGACGCAGTCTGAAGTTGTTCCGCCCCCGCCATCACCATCGCCCGCGCAACTCACATTCGAGTCGTCATGTTTCGCATTTTGGGCACAAATCACTGCACCACATTTGATATTGCCACGATGAACAGTTCATGGTCCGTGTCGTCCGGAGCTAGACTGCAGTTTGTCCTGCGAGGAACGCAGCGTCTGCTTGTCGCTGAGAGGACGATTGACACTTGTCGCCGCAGCTATTGAATTGGTACGTATCTGTGGGATGTAAGTATTTCATTACCGCTCAGACATCATGACATTCCGCTGATCACTTTCCTTATTGGTGCACCGTTAATGAACGGTGTTGGACGGGTCACGGCGCGCCCGACGCAACTCCGAGAAGCCAACAGTAACAAACGCTTCTATGTCTCCTTCGAGTATCGCCGGGTCTTCCGAGCAAGCTTTTGACTTTTACCGTCTTCCTCGGATCCACGGTGTACGGCCTTTATGCACGGAGTAACACGCAAGCCACGCGAGAAGCACAGTGGTGACGAAGAGCGCGTTTCTCCTCCTACGGTCTCACGTACTCTGGTTTCCGCGCTCCGGCAAGCTCCCCGCCCGTCCTTCTCTGCTTGGCTTTCCCAATGCACCTCAGTATTCGGCCTACATGAGTACCAATGTACCGGTGCGTCTTCTTGGTATTGCGAGCCCTGCTCACACGCTTACGACCAGCCAGCGTCGTGCTAGAGCTAGAGTTTGGAATATCAGGACAAGCGTGGGACTGCATCGGCGCAGAGAGTTGTCTCTGGAGTGAGGTAGCGAGCGGCCAAAGCACCTCTTCGCTCTCGCTCTCCTACGGGGCGTACAGAAAGTCCGTCGCTCGCGACTTCGGAGTGATTCTCGTCTACCCATCCGCTCCTTTTCTTTGTTTTCTCTTGTGTTGTTTCCTTTCCTTTGCCTGCGATGACCTGCCTCTAGTGTAATCAGTCACTCACGCGTACTTCCGCTACAGCGGTGTGCCTTCACCTGACAGGCAGTCATCATGGGCCGAGGGAAATTGGCGCGCGCGCATCCTGCTCTGCGAGCTTTCGCCGGGCAAATTCATCGCGCGTACGTGCGACGCCCATGTGGAGTTCGGACGCAACGCGCTACCTCATCCCCCTCCTCATCCTCGCGCACGCTTTCTATCTTCTCAATACTATGTGATCTAAAGCAAGCAGTTCATCCAAGACTCGAGTCGATGAGCATCATAGATCGCTTCCCATTTCTACTTGTACATCGCATCCGAGACGTGACACCATTGGGCTCAAGAGACGTCTGAATCCCATCTCTGCAAGACTTCACATACTCGGCCTATAGCACATACAGGCATAGCTGACAACACATGTCTTCCGGTACCACAAACTGACTGTAGAGGGAATGCGCCGTCAGCACATTGTACTCGATGCACAGTTACGTAGTCACCATGTCATACTGCAATCTGCCTGCTCTCTAGACCGTGACGCGTGACGACTGTACGGCGTAGGTCCCAGGTTGAGATACCGCTCCATATGCCATACGTGCGGACCTCAAACCCATTGGCCTTCGAGCGGAGGGTGACAGTGAAGGGAACCTCCAGTCGTCCCCGCATGATGGTGGTGGTGACTCGAACCGTCTCCTGGGGCGGTATTTTCACGGCTGGGAGGATGGCCTTCCAGTCCTTAGCGAATGGATCCATAGTGTGGCCAAACTTCCATGCTTTGTCGATCTGCGAAATGTCGAGCATGGATACCTTCCCTTCGAAGACCATCGGTATACCACCTGCATAAACGTATGCGATGAGAAGCATTCACATCGACATAGAATGTTGGCTTGAAGGTCGACGTACTCTTGTATCGAGTGCCCTCTTTGATAGGAAAGCCATGGGAGTACTCCCATTTAGCCGTATGCAGTAGTTTGTGTATCGAGAATGTGTATCATCTTGCTGACCCGACCCTTGCTGTCGTCCCTGTCGTATTTGATGTTGAGAAACTCCATCTCCCCAAAGTCGAATATGAAGTATTGCTCGACGCGGTTCGGTCTGTCCTTCGACTCGTTCCTCAGTTCTGGCTCGCTTTGTTCGACTGTGCCATTCAGGATAACGGTATCCTTATTGACCAGTCTGAGCATGCCCATGAATGCGCCCTTCCCTGGGTCGAGCTTGAACCATCTACATGACATCCACTAGGTTAGACAATTGAATAGCATTAGGCTCGCCGACACTCACTCGTCGTCGTAGTTTGGATCTCCGTTGCAATGCCAATCTTGACACTTGCCACCAATATGGCGAGAGTAGATGAAGTTCCCGGTTGCCTTGCTCTTGATAGCATAGTATCCCTTTCGATGTCTGGATGAGCCGTCGAGAAGTGTAAAAAGCTGATCGGTGCTGTGTTTGTCGATCGATTTGTGAGTGACGTGCGGGTCGGGACTGCTACGGGAGACAAGGGCCTTTTTACTGACATGACCGATCAGACGAAAAGCAAGACCCTGAGGAGGAATATAGAAGGCCGAGTTAGCCACGGTTGAGGAAGAGCCTTTTGTCTGCAGGTAGGGGTAGGTAGCCCAAGTGGAGAGCCGAATCCCGGTGAACCTCTTAAGAGATCTGGGCTTGAGCCCCCGAATACGAGTCAGTGCACATTTGAACTCTGATGTCAGGACCGAGCAGGCCGTTCGCTTCGTTTCAACATACTGTATGCGTATAAACCTTGGGATCCTGGCGCAGTCCAGGCGTATGTAGGACCTCCCAACATCATCTGTAAGATAGCCTCATGGAGATCATCCCGTGACAAACACGATGAAGTGATAGACCTACTGGTTCGCCTGTGACCGACGGAGTTCGTGTAATGGAGGTAAGTCGTTACTTCAAATATGCATTTCCCCTCACATGGCGTACTTACCGCGCTTCTGTATCGTCCACTGAGGTCGCATTGAGACGCGCGGGGCAAATTCGTGTGATAAAATAGATTAATTATCAGCCACAACTGCAAAGTTGAACACAATATGAAAAGTGGCTGTCAAGTTCACAGTAGTCAGTTCAGTACTTACAGAGAGAGAAACGACGTACAAAGTGTCGAATGGGTCGGGCGCAAACACATCTGCATCGAAGAGTCGACGAAACGCACTTATAATAGGCGCTTTCTCGGGCGACTCGGAGAGACGTTCCCTTGCGGCACTCTACAAACGCTGAGACCAATGGATAGCCTTTTCTCATCTCGGACAACGTCGGGAAGTTTCCCAACCAAAAGAAGATGGCAATGGGCATACTGTAGTCCCCGCTTATAGTTAGGCATGCAGCACTGGTATATTTGTGAAGAGTTCGAACCCATGACGCAAGTCCCAGGAGGTAATACCCTCCTCAGTATGATAGCCAGGAACGCTATCACTCACATGCCGTTTAACTCAACCTCGCTCTCCCAGTTAGTCGGGGCAATTCTCGAAGATCCCATATGATAAGAGAGTACGAGCTTGCGGCGGATATGTATGCCGTTTCAACGTGAGGATGGTTGTGAAGACCCTTATATGCGACCTCAAAAGATTTTCGCGCCGGGCCTACCGGGCTACGTATTCGGGGAGAGGTTAGCGACTAGCAAGCAAGCTTTCAGCGCAGACATCAATGTCTGCACCTCAAGCCGCCGCCGCGCGTCAAGTCGCCTTAAGTATCCTTTGCAAGAGAGTGACATAAAATAATCGAAAGCGCAAGTCGACTGCGAAGTCAATTAGTCTTTGAATGTTGACCATTGCTGTGGGCAAGAGCTCACCTCCCCAAATGATCGCACAAGTTCTCACTGAGCTCACCAGATGCGCTACGTCCATCCCCCGCTGATGCCAGAGCGCCTCTCCTGCCGTGCCAGCTAGCCACTATGATGATTCAAGTGTCCCGATAGAAACGATTTCGTGGAGCGTCGACGCTAACGAAGAAATCATGTCACACAGTGAACATGAAGACGAGTTGGCCATTGACATATGGCATGCCACGCCTATAACGTAGGATAAAGAGTGCCAAAGTCTTGGCAACCAGATACAATTGCACCATGAGCGATAGTGATTAAGTTGTGGGAGTGCAGAAGGAGTCAGTCGTAGTGGTAGCTGAGAGCAAGTGGCACCAGACGATCAACTTGCTCTCGAAGAACCCGGCCATCACCGAAGACCGAAAACGGTATGACGTCGGCCATGACCGTATTGGCCTCCCGCACCGGCCGCGCCGTTCCCAATCCGCTCCCTTGCTCAGCTCTCTTCTGTGGCGTCTTCCAGAGGCCTCTACCATACGCCACACCCTTGAACGTGTGCGCCCGGGCCTCCGAGGGTGCAGGGGTTGCGACATACACAGGCGATAGGACATGATCTTCTCATGCGCGACTTGTACCGGTTCGGAAGACCACAGCCATGGGAGAAGGATAGGCCTTGTCTCGGAGATCGATACGAGAACAGACAGAGATGTATACTCTGATGTCGTATCAAGTAGCAGGATCAGATAGTTGAGGGGTACCGGCGAGGCGCGCGCTTGAATGAAGCCAACCCTAACCTTAGCCCAAATAAGCAGCCTCGGGCTTACGCCCTTCACCGTCGATCGCCCCTTCGCCCCACTCCACCTGTCAGTGTCACTTATACACATCCATCGTCTGGCATCGAAGATCAAGAAGAAGAGCACGCATATGTAACTCACGGCAACAGCGCATCCAAGTCGCCCATCTCCGTTTCGCAACTTCTCCAGCCTTCCGGAGCTCCCACCGTCTACGCATGCTGCTAGACTTTACCGACTGTAGCCTCCATTGCTCACGCTGATGAGCACAGCCAAACTGCGTGCATTGATATCAGATTGCGACGATAGGAAAGAAGGGCTTCTTATCGATTGGGGGGTGGTGTACAGACTAGTGCGTAAGGAGATGTATTTTACGAGGTGAAACAAATGAGGGGGAGCAGCGAGGCAGAGACAATTGTATGCAACAAGAGCTGTAACAAGGTGACAAGGATTTGTAGCAATAAGTATAAATCATATGCACAGGATGCGTGAGTGGAGGATATATGCATGAAACTATGTAGCAGTACTGGCGACAAGAGAAGAGTAACATAGTGTTCGCAGCGCGACGTATCCGTCCGTGTATGCGCGCGAGAGTGGAGGAGGGGAGTTTTCATGTCATAAGTAGCGAATAAATAAGTCGCAGATTTATGCAGAGATTTGCTGGTGGAAGCTGAGAAGCAGGAGTGCATCCTCAACACGCACGCCGTGCTCGTGCGCATGCTCAACCGGCAGAGGCGAGGGAAGCTTGAGAGCAACGGGTACCGGCAACGATACCGGGGGCGGCGGAAGCACATGACGATCCTTAGCCCATTGCTCCTCGACGTGGGGGGGTGCGGGCGATGCGCCCGAGCCAGGCGTGGGTGCCTCGTCCGCATCGTCCTCGTCGGTATGCATATCCTCGTCATGGTCGAGCTCGCGCTCCTGAACGTCCTGCATGGACACATCGTTCTCGCCGAACGAGGTAGCAGGCGTGCCACTGCGCGAGTGCGTACGGCTGCTGTGGCTATCCTCGCCATCCTCGTCGTCGACGCCCCTTGCCCTGCGCTTGCGCGATGTCTGACGGAGGTTCCTGAACCAGTTGGTCACCTTGGCGAGGTCCCTGCAAAGACAAACAAGCGATCAATCAGCATATGCACTAACTTTAACCGAAGCCCGATCGGGAGCGGCGGAACACCCCAGGGCGGGGCGGTAATCGTGATGTGTCAAAAACAAGTACTCACATTCCGATCTCGAGCGCCAGCGCATTGCGCTCTTCGATGGATGGGCTGGCCGTCTGGCGATAAAGCTTCTTGAGTGCAGACAGCTGCTGCGGGCTGGGCCGCGAGCGACGAGGACGTGAGCCGGAGCTATCGACTGAGCCTGCGAGAGATGGTGCCGGACTATCCTCGCGGTGGAGTAGATGCGACAACGATGGCGGCAAAGCCGGATGTTGTTGCTCGCTCGAAGTAGGGAAAGGACTGTAACGGTGGGTCTTGCTCACGGAGCGAGACGGGCGTCCATGCGATATGGGAGCTGGAGCTGGCGTTGAGGCCCTTGTAGACGGAGCACGGGATTCGTCCTCCTCGGCTTCGGCCCTGCGCTTTGCGAGGCTGCGCTGGTTCTGGAACCAATTAGTGACGCTCTGGTAGCGCCTGCAAAAAGGGTAAATCATCAGCGTGGGTCATTCCGAGACGAGACAGATTTAGATAACGTACATGCCGATGCGCTCGCAAAGCTCCTCACGCTCTTCGCGGGTGGGATGGGGATTGCGGGAGTACAGCTGGCGCATCTCGTCCGTCTGGTACTGCGACGGGCGTGAGCGGGCCTTGGGCTTGGAGCTTGGAAGCTCAGGCTGTGCTGCGTCGTACATGTGCCGGAACTGAGGGTTACCAGCGTAGAAGGCGGTCTGGTGGTGCGGATCGGAGGGCAGGGCAGAATTGTAGGATGCGTATCCGAGCGATGGGTGCTCTGTGTGCATCGGTGGCGGGATTGGGTAGTCGCCTTGCCCGGCGTATTCGGGGATCTCGATCTGTTCGGCTGTTGCCGACAGTGGCGGCGGCGTCGAAGCGAGCAACGTCGCGATGGGCGGCAGCTCGAGGGATGGATGATACGAAGCCGGCGGCAGAACGGGCATCGGCGCTGGTGGCGCGGCCGGTGCCGGTTGCGGCGGCACAGACTGGGCGGCAGTGGCGGCGGTGGCTGCTGCTTTGTTGTTGTTGCGCTTTTTATTAGACGCCCGCTTATTCTGGAACCAAGCGTTCACCGTCTTGACCTCCCTGCAGCATAATCGGTCAGCTTTCATGGCATGCCACTAGAGATCTGAGATACGCACATGCCAAGACGCTCTGCAAGCTGCGTCCGGTCGTCGAGCGGGGGATGCTCATCACGGTCGTACAGCTCGTTCAGCAGCGAAAGCTGGTGGGCCGAGTGACGGTGGCGAGGCTTTTTGGGCTGAGCCTTGTCCGTCGATGCGGACGGCTCCTTGCTGATGCTGGCGTCGTCTTGCCAGGCGGGCGACATGGTCGGCGATGAGGAGAAGGGGAGAAGAGGGTGACAAACAGATTTTCTCGGGTGCTAAGCAGCTTATACTTTCGTCACCCTAATGAGTGTCTCACGGCCGGTGCCTGAAGTTATTAGATTCAGCTGCTATACACCGGTTATGAACCTTGTCCACGCCGCTTGTCTTTGACATCCATGCTGCCTTTGCATGATCTGCATTGCATCGCACCTCCGGTGCTTTGGGGCTTGCCGGGGACGTCGGCAAGGTGCAGAGTAGCAGCATATGAGCTATAAGCAGCATGCTGTGGCCGTTTGTAGCGCGCGGGCGGCGGTGCCTTGTGTAAACGTATGATGCGGATGGCAGCGCGACTGGATCAAAAATCCACACTCACACAAAACGCCGCTTCGGCTTCCTCCCTTCCGCATCGCACTGCATAAGACCCGCTCGCTCCTCATTTTGCCGTTTGTCTATACATCTACAGTGCCGTGCACGGCCAGCAGCTACGCCGTTGACTTTCTCCACTTGCGGCCGGAGTTGCGGCACGCGCTCGCACCGAACGGGGAAAAATATGAACTTTCTCGTCATGGGTGACGGCCCCAGAGAAAACCGCGCGCGCCCAGTCGATGCAGATGCTCTAACGCCCATCCAGCTCAGAAACGTACCCACGTCCCATAGCCTCTTCCGTTGATACATAAGTCGGGCATCTCCATCTCCTTCACGTTCCACTCCAACTTCCTCAAGCGCTCGGTCGTGCAACTAGCAGCTGCTACTCGAGTACAGAACAAAGCACAACAGCATGCGGATTTGCGGAATAGACTTCCCGTTGCCCGGTGCGCGCAGCCCGATTGGACCCTCGGATGTAAATTGAGCAAGGAGACCGAGTCGGCCTAAGGGCGCTTCTAGACCATTTCATCAGAGTAGATGTAAGTAAGGTAGATCTCTCTCAGCTCCGCCGCTTCTCCAGGTTGATTTTAGAGCTGATAGCAATGGCGCCCTGTATAATTGCGGAGCAGCTGGTCTGCTGAACATGTCTATCGCTATCGCATCATGGGCGCTCTGCTAGTATTCGCTCTGTCGTATGCATAATGTCATAGTGGTCGTAGAGGTTGACGCGGGCGGCGGGTGCTTACCCGCGTCGGCCAACGCTCAGAAGGGCTCGGTTTGATATGATGGTTGATCTTGACTGATACAGCAGCTGTCAAACTCCAACATGGTGTCGAGATGCTCGGTTGTCGTGTGCTCGAGATGACATCACATGGACACGTAGCTGTAGTAACGTGTGGCCACAGCTACAATTGCCTGATGCGGAAAGATATTGTTCGGCACAGCTGTATGCATCCGCATGCAGTTGATCTTCTTCTTCTGTCTGCTCATCCCTAGATGATCGTGTATTGACCATGTATGTGGGAAGTGCTTTAGATGCGCAGAGATAGGATCGTGAGTGGCGGATAGAGCATCAAGCACTGATACAGCAGCTGCACTGGCAGGACCCTCTGCGGGCGTAAGCCCGAACTCCGCCCTTCTGTTCGTTCCCACTGACTGATAATCGCCACCTTCATATCAAACCAAGTATAGGCAACTTGAGTACCATCGCCTGCGCCGCATCGTCAGTGGTTACTGGTACGAGGACAACGTTGCGAGTAGCTGATGCAGCGCCTCATCATGTGGAGAGAGCAACGAGGAGAGCAATTATAGATGCGCTTGAGCGTAGCATTAGATGCATACAGTACGTTCAGTTTAGCTATAGTACAAGGCATGGCGCCACTCTCACGATAGAGCAGTGCCTGTGGTTACATCTGTTGAAGTTCCCGTTGTGTGAGTGTAGTCTACCCGTTCAATCAAGCATGACACGGATTCGGTGAGATCGCCGTGCGAGGTAGTATACGCGTTCGGCATCGGCAGAGGGCGCTATAAGGGTAGCGCTACGCAGTGTGTTCCTCTGAACTGGAGTCGTAGCTGGAGTCACGATCGCCGTCGATGTTCTTGATCCATGCGCCTATTGCCCCGCTAGAACCCTCAAGTCAGTCTTCTCGCATTATAGTCAGACTGGGGTATATGGACGTACAGGAAACCCTCGTGTCGGAGGAACAGCGCGCGCTTGGTTCCCTTGCTCCAGAAGCGGATCGCGTATGAGAGCGTAGCGATCGTGGCTGGGTGTCCACGGATGAAGCATCCACCGAAGTAGATGCGGTCTAAACCGTACTTCTCCGCATTCATGAATCTGAACGCACGTTTAGCACAGCTACAAGGTATAGGGCATGTGAAGAGATACGCACGCGATCTGACCGATGTTGTTCGAGATGGCATACAACAGACTCTTGGAGATATCCTCGGGTCGGAACGAGCGCTTGTGGTCGCCCTTCTTGAACACCTTTCCGAACGAGCTAGCGATCATCGTGCTCTTGAGACCGAGCTTGGAGTAGTCCTGCCCGTAGATGTCACCGACGAGCATGTCGACCGCCTCGTTGTCACCCCTTTCCGAGAAATCCAACATCTCTGCGCGCCAGCATTCAGAAACCTACGCACACAGAACTGTAGGAACGACCAGACGCACCATCAAATGTTGTAGCAGGTGTCAGGAGCGATAGTAATCCCCAGA
The DNA here is from genome assembly GCA_001632445.1 of Peniophora sp. CONT. Taxonomy (NCBI): domain Eukaryota; kingdom Fungi; phylum Basidiomycota; class Agaricomycetes; order Russulales; family Peniophoraceae; genus Peniophora; species Peniophora sp. CONT. Next base: position 75,852 of record KV424618.1, read on the forward strand.
GAGTACCACCGCCTAGACTCGTCCCGCTTACGCGCTCAAACGAGCCGTCGCCATCGACGCGAATGACGGACACTCCAGAGCCGATATTGACGAGTAAACAAGGCAATTGTGGTGCCGGATTGCTCTCGAAAGTGACGGCAAACTTTGGCGGATTAGGACTCGGTCGAGGAAGGTCCTGTGCCTTCTGAGGCGTCTCCACAATTGCGCTACCCCCATGCACGACACTCTGAATGAGCAGGTCGCTGAAGTAATATACCTCATCCGGTATGAGGGTGATGAAGCTCAAGCCCTCGATCAAACACTCCATCTCGTCCTCCCTCCGCACCTCAACAGCCAACTCCTCCTTGAACAACTCATAGAAGCGATGCGCGCCTCCGCCCGTAGCCATGATCTTCACGCTCGCGCGCATCTCTTCCACGCTCACGCCATTGACCCGCGCTGAGCGCTCGATAAGGGCATGAATGAACGCCACGCAGTCGTCGATGTGTTCCGTCTCGAAACGCTCGAAGTTGAGGCTGCCGCCGGGAAAGTGCTGCATACGCTGCGCCCGCAAGAGTGAGCCGGCAAGTGCATGGTCAAATGGGTTTCCGTTGCCATTGCTGTGTCCGTTGGGCGCATCGAGCACCATAGGTGTCAATGCACCATTATCGCGCGGAAACGCTGAAGGTGGGGAGGATTCAGATGTGGGCGAGTGAGGATCGGGCGTCGAGAGATCGTTGCGCGAGCTCGAGCCGTTGGTCGCGATGATCGACGGCGAGGACGGCGGTTCGGGCGAGCGCGTGAAGTATACGACTTTGGCAAGCGATCCGCCAACCTGGATACGTTAAGCATCGTGGCGAATAGCAATTAAGAATACGTGACGCACATCGACTGCTATATGCGACACAGGCTCGATGTAGTTCGGCAGGTATATGCCTCGGCTGTCGCGTGTCTACCAGAACCAGCAATAAGCACACGAGATACGCCATCCATGTACAGAAGCACGCACTTCCGGCGATTCCTCGTGGAGGATGACAGCCCCGCGCGTATCGACGTGGATGCCCTTCGCCGCAGGTAGCGTCGTCGACGAGCTGGATGCTTGAGCAGTGACGGTCATAATGTCAAAAGGGGAGAGGTAGCGCGGGGATGGGGTATCATATGAGTTGTAACAGAGGTACCCGAGGCGCTAGCTTATGTATTCGTTCTCGTTTTTTCGGAGCAGATGGGACGACACTCGCGCGCGGCCGTGGGGGTTCCGTCGCGTAATGCGCTCGCGTCGCCGTGCTCAAGTATTGTGGGGATCGTTTGTCTCGGCCGACTGGGGTAAATGCCCGCAGCCGCTCAGCTGGTACATACAAGGCTCTCCGTCATTTTCCGTCTCCCGACACTCCGTTCCAAATGCAGCTACAGTACCGGTATAGAACAGCAATATTGTTGTGGCGTGCAAGCCGGACCGGCAACTGGCCGCACAAGCCAAGGTACACCGGTGGCGCGTGAAAGCGCCCACCGCCTTCTCATCCAAATCCGGCAATGCGTTCTCTGCTTCCAACACCCCCTGGCTGCCAATCTCGTCCGATATAGAATAAAGAAATCCACGAGGTACAGTTATACACCGTACGATTGCACAACAGATCCCGACCATCCGATATCGACGACAATTCTAACCACCAATGGCTGCAAGCACAAGGTCACACGCGGCCTGCTGTTCGGCTCGCACCGCGAGCTCGAGCGTTACGCCTTCACCGCGTGAGTGCGTCATACGGCAGCGAATGAGAACTTTGCCGCCGCCACCGATGAGAAGACCTGCGAGCTGCATCGTGTGTACAGGGCCGGTGCCTGCTGTCTGTGAACCGCCGAGCGCGGCGAGACCAAGAATTTCGACAATGGAGTCGCAAGCAGCTGTATCCCAACATGAGAAAATGATGAAATGGTATGAAGGAGAGAAACGTACCCTGGATGCTGTCCATAGCAGATAACGCGAACGTCTCCGTGGCATTCGGAGCCGAACGCAATCTCTCCCATTCCTGCGCAAAGTTCGCATAGCTCGGCACCAGGTAATCGCCTCCAGCAGCAAGTTCCACATCCTCGAGCTGGTATTCGTCCTCGTACCCTTCCTCCTCCGGCTCGCCAGTACTCGGGTCCACCTCTTTGCTGATGAACTTGAGCACACAGCCGAAGCTCGCCACAGGGAAGCTCTCCGGCTCGTCGCGCGTAAAGGAGACGTAGACAATGCCGGGAGACGAAGCGGCTGAAAGCGAAGGAAGCGTGAGGATGAAGTCCTCCGTGAGTCCGGCGCCTTCGGAGGGAGCCATGACGACGGCGATCTGCTCGAGGACAGTATCGGGCAGGGTGTTGCTGACGTTGAACTGGAACACGATGTGCTCTGCGAAGACGTGCTTGACGACGGACACTTGGTACTCTGTCTCGCTCTCCGTAAGCTGAGCAGGCTTGGACGAGCTGTTCAGCACCGTGCCGTAGTTCGCAAACTCGGGTACCTCCGCCAGCGTCGAAGCATACGCCGACGCGGTCTGCTCTGCCGTAGGTGGCGGCGGGGAGGGTGCAGAGCTGGTAGCAGCGGGAGCGCCAATCGTATCGAGTGAAGACGGGCGTGCAGACTCTGATGCAGCCTGCGCGCGGGAGATACGCGCGACCGAGGCGACCTCCAGTGCAGCGCGCGAAGATGAAGGGTCGTTGATGAATGCCACGAGCTTGCTCTCAAGCGCGCCAAGCGAGTACACAGAGTCGTCGCGCACGAACGTCTCCGCGAGCTGAGGAGCCTTGATCGTGCGGAGGTAGAACGCCGCGCGGTCGCGAACCTCGTCGTCGACATCATCGAGGCAGCGGTTGAGCAAAACGGAAATGCTCCTTTGCAGCTTCTCGTCCTCGAGTACACCGAACTTGGCCATGCTTCCAACAGCAGCCGCGCGCACGGTCGCGTTCTCCAGCACGACGCGGTTGTAAATGAAGCGGATGAACTTGGCCGGGTGTGCCGAACGCGGGCCTTCAACGCCGAGCAGGTGCAAGATGCGAACAGAGAGCTTCGTAAACTCGCAATCCTCGATGAACTCGCAAAGGTGTCCGAGCGCCTGCTCCTTGCATTCGCCGATAAATTTGATCATATCGAAGATAGCCTCAACCACGGCCCGTTTGAAGTCGTAGCCGCCCTCGTCGCGGAGCACACCGCTAAGGAAACTGAGCATGCTCGCGTGCTTGGCTGGGAACTTGAGGCAGAGTGAGCGGATGGCGTCAACGATAATGACCTTGAACTCGTCCGAGATTTCGCTCATGAAGCCTGAGATCTGCTTCATGAGACGGTCTACTGAGGCTTCGTTGCCGGTCTTGAGCAGCGTCGTGATGGCGTAGGTCGCGACGGAGCGGTTGGTGTCCGAGATCAAGTTCTCGAGGTCGACGTTGCATGTCGCGACGCTTGCCGGGTGGGAGAGGGCGAGCGTTGCGAGAGTACGTGTCGCCGCAAACTTGAGAGTAGCCTTTGGGGACGAGAGGAACAGCTGGAGAACTGGGAACCGGGATCAGGGTGTGAAGTGATAAGTTGGTTCAGTGTCACTAACCAGCAATGGAACGCGTCAACTGCTGAGCGCCAACACCCTTCATCTCGCAAATGGCGCGAGCTGCCTCGTAGTTGACCATATCGCTTTTGTGGCGTAAGAAGCCCTCGAGCAGATCAAACATCGGCTTTTGCATGCTATATTGAGCGAGCGGTCAGCATCAATCCTGAGCCAATAAACTGGAAAGTCGCACTTGGGGTCCTCCTCCATGATCTTCGCCGCATAACGAATGAGCATGCACAGCGCCATTGGGTTCTTGAGCGTGGTTCCCGAACCCGACTTGCCGCCGCCTAGTTGCTGGATCATCTTGGTGACCGCCATTCTGTCCTGCCTACGAATGTAGTAAAGCAGGCCAAGAGCGTGGTACTGGGTGATGTAGCTCGTGCTCGGCATCGGGCTATACCCAGAGGCCTGGCTCGAGCTCGAGCCGCCAAAGCCCAGGTATCCACCACCGCTGGACGAGCCAAAGAGGCCGGTGCTCGCCTTGGCGTTAACCGCCTCCTGCGTCTCATTGACCCAGCGACGAACGACGTCCTTCGCGAGGGGGAAGAGGTGGTATGAAGACACGAGCGCGGCGGAGGAAATTGAGGGCGTGCGGTCGACGATGGCTGCTTTGAAGACGCGCTCAACACCCTGGACCATGCTCGGGTCGATGATGCGGCAGAGTGCACGGATCGCATTGGGCCGGTAGATAACCTCAGAGTTGGGCTGCATGTCCTTCATGATACTCGACGTGACCATGATCACGTCCTCCGCCGTCGTAGCCAGCTCCTTGATCGCCAGGTAGACCATCTGCCTCAACGCGCTCTATTCCGTAATGAGTACCTAGTCGAGACATATATTGAACATAATAACTTACATCCTTGTGCTGGAACAGCTTTGTAGTACCGAAGAATATAGTAGTCGCCTCCTGCGTACCGAACGTCTCGCCGATATAGAGCAGGTAGACGATGCGCGTGAGCAGCGCCCTGCACTTGCGCGGGGAGATGGGCGACTCATTGAAGACGCGAGCTTCCTGGAGAATCGTTGCCTTGTTATTGTAATACGAGTTCAGCCCAGCCTCGTCCTCCTTTTTGGAGAGCGACATGTTGGGCGACGAGCGGGCGAAGGCAGAGATGTGGTCGGGCGTCAACTGGACGCGAGCGCGACGTGTTCGCGCCGTCGGTTCGGATTTCTCCGCCGCGTGTCTTGTCCGCAACCTCCATCACTGTCACCGTTACCTCTAGGTCGCAGAGACGTTGGGAGGTCCTCACATGCTGTGAATGTGAAGGCTTGCTCCGACTGTAGCGGATCGGCAAAACTAATGCATAGACCAAATACAAGAGTTATTTTGCTTGGAAATCACACCATCGCCCTTCACAACGTCAAAGACTCAGTCGAGGACTGCCACATATGCTTGGCATGCCTAACCTTCGCCACGCAAAGCTAATGGCTTGCCGGATGGGCCAAATACTGCAATAGCGTGGGCGCTTATGCTATGCATCAGGAGTGAAAGCTCAGGCGTACATTACTTCGCGGATGCTTGTCGGAACACTTGCAAGTCTTCGCTTCGCACATCATCCTACTGGATAGATTAACCCCAGGCTATACTACTGGCACCCGTATCTGGATTGTCTATATGCTACCGACTCATACAAAACATGAAGCCCAGCCGCGTCTCCACGTCCGTCTCTGTTCCCATAGTCGATATGTCGCGAAGCGCCGAGCTCCTAATCTGGACGAGCACTCATCTCTATCCTCTCATTGCGGAAGCGGTCGCGTACGGCGTATACTGCGTGCTATTCATCCTGTGCATGGTTAAGCTCATGTAAGTAGCCCTGTCATGTGCTAGAACATCGCTCTTGCTGATCCATATACACAGTCGTAGCGGTCATACACGCGAATGGAACGGCTTGAGGTCGCTCATCTTCATCACAGCCATACTCATGTTCTGCGTTGGCACAACACATTTTATTCTTGTTCTTCAGCAAGGCTCTTCGTCAATCGACGTGGTTCGAGGCTCCATTCATACGAGGGCATCTCGTGATTGGTACGAACATACCAAGTCTTCGTTGGAAGTTGCCAATGTAACGCAAGCATTCACTCGCATACATGTGATGTTTCTCATGGGACGTTTAACAGTGCCTCATGGGTGATCTGGTCATCATATCGATTGCCTTCACGCTGGAGATCCATCAGGGCAGGATACCTTCGATCGTTACCCAGCGCTGCATGCTCTATGCCATTCCCGCCTTTTTTCTTGCTATCTCTTGTGGTACGCCGTCGAACCCGATATCATGTTATAAAAGGCTCATAGATACTCAGCCACTGGAGCCGGTATGGTATGGACTTCGCCCGGCGCGGACGTTATGTCCAACATGCCAGTCAAGCCGAGCTCAAGGGGCTTCGCCGTGGCCTGGATGTCCTTCAACCTTGTCACTAATCTTGTATACACTGCAGTCTTTGTTTACGAGTTCTTATTGCGCAGGTCAGAGGCCATACCTTGAGCTATCTGTTCTCGTGACTGAACAGAGATTTACAGGAAGCAACACAACGAAGGAAATTTGTCGGTTTATGGCGGATCTTTCAATGCTTTTCTCTTCACCTTCATATTCTGTGGTTTGCTGTACTGCTTCACCTTTGTGAGTATCTACGCCTCCATAACTGTACAGCTGTCGATAACTGACGACTCCCAGTTGATTCTACTCGCTCTCTACTTGACTGATAGGAGGATTTATTGGGTTGCCAACCATATGATTCCACAGCTAACCGTGTGTCTCTATACTTTATTACACGTCTTAGTACGCTGACCAGATACCTTAGGGCATATACCCCATAACCACCATAGCGGTGGTCGCCGTTAAGAAGAATAACGCTCCCTCTACGCTCCCCTACTCCTTCAACCGGCCGCGTTCGCGTAGCGACTTGATCATCCGGACTCCCCGCGAAATCAAGTGCTCACTCGTTTCATCAACACCATCGAACTTTCACGACACCGAAAGTGCCAGGGCTGCTCTACCCCTGTCAACGACCCCGTCGACCCTACAGATAGCATACCCACCGCCCACTGCATTCAGTCTCAGCAGAAAGCTTCTTCCTCTCCCGAGACCTTGGCGTAAAGGTGTTGCAATGCGACGGTCTGCCGTGGTTCCCGCCATCAAGCTCTACATCGAAGTGGAGCGCACCGTCGAACGCGAGCCTGAGGCCGAGGACGCACTACCCAAGGCCCTCTGTTGGTCGCCAATGCCGCATCACCTTCCTTGGTCGACTGCCGGCGCAAGCTCCAATACACAGTCGAGGACGCTTGTCGATGGCTCGAAGCTCTTGGAGCCTTTGAAGAAGTACGCGCTATCGGAGGTGGAAGGATGCGAGTCATGCGACGATACTCTCCCTGTTCCTGCGAAGCAAGGGTCAGTATCCCAGCATTGTCCCGTGGCTGGGGTCATATGCTGGGAGGGGGGCTGCCGAGATGTGATGGGTCGCGCTGTTGGGGTCAGACGGCTTAGCGCTAGCTCTACCAAGGAAGGGCAACAGCCTGAGCCCGCTGGCGTGGACGAGAAGGACCGTTATGCGCTGAAGTCCGTGACTATCCCAGCATTCCCACAAGATCCTTAGAGTTATTCCTGCGAGCCATTTCCTACCTAGATAACATGCACTGTCTGCAATGTCGCATATACCCTGTGTATCTCTCTTACCCAACTTGAAACCCCTATGCATCGCTGCCATCGTACATGAGCACCTCGTAGGATACATTTTAGGTTTCTTGCGTCGGTGTGCGGCGGTAAGATGATACGCGATGCGTATGTAACTTCAAGTTCGTATGTTGAATCGCCAAGCTCCCAACGCTTGCCCTGTGAGGGCGCCGACGCGGTTACGGTGTACGCGCGCGTGCGAATTATAATATCCGCATTGTCCTGCCGCCATCAATGCCGCATGTGCCTGATCCCCAACTTCCATCTTCCCCCTTGTCCCAACATTCCAGAGAAGGCGGCTCAGAACAATATCATCTGAAGCTCTTGAAGCTCGCTTACTCGGACTACGTCGGATCACTCTGCCTGGTATCTAAGCGCTGAGACATCGATGTCGCTGCCCACCGTCACGGCTAGGGCGAATTACAAGTCAACCACCTACTCCGGTTGGGGTGGGATGCAAGAGCAAACTCATAACTCAAATATGACTTGTATCTGACTTGGTACCCTCAACCCCACGAAGTGACCCTGTCCTCCCATCATCAATCAAGGACAACTGCCATTGACAGTGCCATGCGCAGCATCTATCGTCCTATGGAAGTCAATAGGCCGCTAACCAGGTTATCTGGAGCGAGTGTTTTGCCATTCTTGGACACTCATGGAACTCCTGTATGTATCGTATAGCAGGATAGGTGGAGAATGCAAAGCCATGGACTGCTCTATAAGGATCGCATGAGCGCCGTTCTTTTCGTACAAAACTCAACACTCAGGCCGGACTTCCAGGTATCCAAGCCAACGTTCACCTCTGCGAAGTTGCCTAGACATCGTCTACAAACATGACTCATACCATCCCACTCACGCGGCCTGGCCTTTACTTCGCTGCATTGTATGCTGAGACGCTCATGTATGGAATGTACTGTGTGCTCTTTGTTGTGTGCTTGCTTAAACTTGCGTACGTGCCTTTTTAAACGATATCCTGCCGACAAGAGCTAACCTATCCTCGCAGCCGTGACAACAGCACGCCCCCACGTAGAAGCCTCAAGTTGATGCTGCTCTGCTTAACAGTCGTTATGTTCTGTGTCGCCACGGTGCACTCCGCCATATTCCTGCAGCAGAGTCTATCAGTGCCAACAACTACGGAACGCGATCCTCGAACTCATGCGCGATATGAATACACCAAACTTTCGCTAGAGGTCGTGAATGTAAGTGCGTACTAACACATATCAATCGCATTCTCACCAGTCATCCCAGTGCTTCCTGGGCGATGTCATCATCATCTCTATCGCCTTAACACTACAGAGAATCAAGGCGCGAGGGCGTGCGCATCCCCGCTCTCGTTCGCACCTTGCCATGCTTTACGCGATCCCCGCTTTGCTTCTCATGGCCTCACTAGGTGCGCGAGATTGCTATATTGACACAATATCATCAGGCTGAATAAGGATATTGGCAGCCGCGGGCATCGGGTTGGTTTGTACTTGTGCAGGCATAGATGTTTTGTCTGCGGCGATTGGTATAACGCAACGCGACTGGGCAAGGACTTGGACGTCGTTGGTCCTCGCCACCAATTTGGTATCGACTCTCGTCTTTGTATATGAGTTTTTCTCCCGCTGGTGAGTTCTGCCACTGCCAGATCTTCTTTCAGGCTGTGAGCCCTCACAACAGCTATCGTAGGAGGCAACGGAAGGCTGAGAATGTGACCGTCGTCGGCGGATCTCTCAAGGAGTTCTTCGTCACCTTGATCTGCTCTGGGGCTCTCTACTGCTGCACATTTGTACGTATCTATATCCTGTGTCAGACGTCATTGGAGTTAACAGCTTTTCAGATCGTCTTACTTGTCCTTTTGCTCATCAATTCGAATGTCCGCTACATCGTCAACCACATGATTCCCCAGCTTGCGGTAAGATTTCGCATTGATTGTAGATACCAAAAATACTGAACTTGGATTCGTAATAGGGAATCTATCCGACAGCTACCATCGTAATTGTTGCGTTCAGCACCAACGACCCCGCTATACAGTTATCGCCTGTCCACACACTATTGAAACAGCCATCTCGTCGGTTTGACGACTTACCTCCGGCAAGTCCCGTCCAGTTCACCCGCGCACTGCCACGAACGAACTCCCGCGAGGATCAACAACCCGTATCGCCCCTCTCGCATGTCTCTGCCGCATCGTCAGTTACGACAGATTGCACGATGCGGCGGGTCTTCGGTTGGTGCAGGTCGAAGATGCATCGACCGCCGCCCGGCCCTCCGCGCAGGGGCTCTGAATCATCTGTGAAGACATTGCAGAACTCGATTCACGTCCATGTCCATGTCGAGAGGAAGGTCGACGAGCCTCACACGCCAAGGAGGATCGCCTCGCCATCCCTTCCTCCAATCAACACTAATCTGGGCATGGACGAGTTTTATCTCGAGGCGTACGTTGCGGATCCTTCTAAGCGCCGATCAATCAAGTTCGCAGGACTAGAGGACGATGGTATTCCCCCCATAGCGAGGTACCGATGGTTCGACGATGATGGCGAACATACGAAGAATGATCAGGACGAAGGAAGCAAGCCAGTGTTTCTTCAGTGGCAAGCTGATACCAGCTCTGCTACTATGGCGACATCCGCCCAAGAATACGACTATGAAAATGGGGAGAAGACAGTCTAAGCGGAGAAGACTAAGCTTCGGCTGGCGCTTTCAATGACTTGAATGTAACACGATACTATTATAACGTACGGAGTCCGAGTTTTCAATGCACTTTTAGAAACGAGGTGGTATCTATTACTGTACCATTACGACCTTAAGTTCGTAACGCGTAACGCGCCATTTTGGGAAATAGTCGCGATTTTCCCCGATAAGCAATCGGGGAACATCGGCGGGGGGCGACCCTCGAAAATTCCCAAAATCGTGAACTTAAGGTCGTAATTGTACAGTAGACTCCAAGGCGTTGTATCCACATGCCACCTTGGACTGGATTCATGTACGAGAATTGAGAAGATGAGACAGGTAGCTGTGGCAAGAATCACGAAGCAACCGTCAGTGCTGGGTTACATGTGGATCCGCGCGGGCCGGACCACTCCGCGCGGCTGATCGTCGCGGTTGCGACGACTTGCTTCTCGCCGTCATGTCATGAAAGCTATTTCACCCTCTCGGTTCGCTTTGACTTACGCTGCTGAGCTTGAACTTATGTGTAGACACTGCTCAATGGCGGCAAGGATCGGACAGGCCTGATAGGGTTCCGTCTCCTCTCCGAACGGCCAAACTTATAGGCTCGAGTTTGTGTGTTGGAACGGTCCCTTTTGGGACTATATACGTATCCATGTCGCACACAGCCGCCTATTACTCACAAACGTCGCAAAGCTCCATGCGTCTCGGAAGGCACTCATCCAGAAAACAACTGGAATCAGTGCTATGATCTCGGTGAGAGTCGGATACCGGTGAGACTAATGATGACTCCAGCTCACCACTGTCAGTGTCAGGCTCCCTTGGACTGACTACATACACGTAGGGAGCGACAAAATCCACTCCATCCATACATCTGTAGGCTGGAATGCTGTACAGCTACCGCAGAGGCGGGCATCCGGGCTATTCATGGGCTCATTTTTCGAGTATAAAACTGGGTAAGACTCTCACATCACCGACCAAACAAGCCCTCTATACATCACTTTGATGAGCTTTATCTCTGCGCGTCTAATGACTCATACTACGCCATATGGAACTGAACTGTCAAAGAACCAGGTTATCCAGGTTGCTGCACTTTTTGCTGAAACGCTGGCGTACGGAATATACTGCGTGCTCTTCGTTCTCTGTCTACTGAAACTTTTGTACGTTCATCATTTAATACCGGCTCTCATCTGATCTATGTATGCTCGTAGTCGGGATAACACCATGCGTCTACGCAAATGCTTCAGAATGCCGCTGTTTTGTTTGACAGTGATCATGTTCTGCGTCGGCACTGCACACTCCACGATGTTCATTCACCAAGCATTGATGTCGTCTCGAGAGGACGTGAAGCCTGATCAACGGAGCCAGGCGCAATATGAGTACATCAAACTCTCTCTGGGTGTCGTCAACGTGAGGAATGCTCACCTGCTAACTTTTCTCTGGGACTGATATTATATATAGTGCTTTCTTGGTGACCTCATCATACTCAGCATCGTTTTCAAGATGCTGCAGAAAGGCAAAGAGTGTACACCCTTCAATCTCCTGGCACACCTTGGTCCTGCGAGAACTTCTCTATACGCGATACTATGCTTCCTTCTTATGGACTCACTCGGTGCGTGATGTCGACATCATGGATGCAAATATGCGCGAACTGAAATAAGTATATCACAGCGGCCGGCATAGGAATGCTGTGCACATGCATGGGATTAGACGTCCTATCTGGTGGTGTCACGAGCCCAGGCCTACGTGGTTGGCCTGGTGCTTGGTTGTCGCTGGTCCTTGCTACTAACCTAATGTCGACTTTCATCTTCGCCTACGAGTTCGTCTTGCGCTGGTAAGATTTGTGACATATAATCACGCTTCTTTTTGTCTCAGCTCTTGCAGGAAGCAACGCAAACGTGAAAATATAACTGTTTTCGGTGGACCTCTCGAGCAGTTCTTCGTCGCTTTAATGTGTACCGGAGCGATCTACTGCTGCACGTTGGTACGCCGTTTTCTTTTCTGAATTAGTGGGCATCTGACGTACATCTTAACATCAGACTGTTATGCTCGTTCTGTTTATTATCAATTCAAATGTCCGATACGTTTTCAGCCATATGATTCCTCAGTTTGCGGTACGTCGCTATCATAATCGTTGTTACCCTTAAAAGACTCATGTTTCCTTTCAACGCAATAGGGCATATATCCAACAGCTACTATAGTCATCGTTGCATTCAGCACCAATGACCCATCCATACAACCATCCTCTACTCGCGCGCCCACAAGGCATCGATCCCGTCGATTTGATGACTTACCTCCTCCCAGTTTGCGCAGAGTGAAACGCATCCCTCCCCTTCCCTCACCAGATACACGCGGGAATCAACGTGTCGCTTCGCCCGATCTCGTCACTCTTCCCGTCTCGTCAGTGTCGCCACAGCGCGTGGTCAACTGGTGCAGATCAAAGTTGTTACGTCCATCTACCACGGACTACCCACGCAGAGGGTCCGAGACCTCCATACAGAACTCTATTCATGTTCACATCCAGACGATTCAGCAAGTTGACGAGCTATATCCCCCGAAGAGGACGACGTCGCCGTCCTTTCTTCCGTTGGACACTACTCTGGACACAAACGACGCCCTGCATTGGGCCGCGGAACCTTTCAAGCGTCGCTCAATCAAGTGGGCAGGGCAAGAGGAAGACGAGATTTCTCCTTCAGTAAGATACAGGTGGCTCGATGATGGTGGCAATCCGAGTCGTGCAAGTAGGGAGCAGGACGACGGAAGGGATTTGGAATTTTACCAGTGGTGGACGGACAACACAAGTTCTACTATTACGGCATTGTTGCCCTATCACCGTGAAGGAGGGGCAGAGACAGTTTAAACCGAGTTGGGCTTTTCGATGAAATATATTTCCTACCTGCATGACCCAGCTGCCGCTTGACATTCATCCGTCGAAACCTAGTGGCTTAAGGTTGTACAATGTTTGCATTGCATAGCTTCAACATGTATGATACTCTACAGTATTCGAGAGAGTCTGGCGTCTCCTTGATAGACGAGCGAAGCGAAAGAGCACCGACCGCAACGCTACCGCGCTCATGACGGCGGGAGTCAACGTCACTCAGGCCGCGCCTGGGCACCAACTAGCAACTTGACCGTTAACCCTCACCTGCACGGTGATGACCTGATTACCACATACAACTTGAATATTGAATCCTTCTCTGTCTCTACACGAGTACTGCAGTCCTGATTATCATACGCCGACCGCGTATACGATCATCACTTGCTCGTTGAGGTCTTCAAGAACTGTTACTTAACTTGAGCTATCTCGAGAGTCTTGGTCCAAGCCTGAGCGGCTGCCGGTTACACCATTTCTCATGCTACCATATCCTTCATCCACGCGAAGGCCTCGCTTCATAGAGGTCGTCGAAACGGTCAGCCTACCGCGCCGATACACACCCTTCATTCAAACCGTGCGCCACTCGCGTCCCGCCGAACCATGCAGGCCCAGTTGCCAATGCTCTTGTCATCCTCCCGCCCGCGTCATGCGCATCCTCTACGCGGATGTAGGAAGTTGGCTCTATGATCTCAACACATATCTCAAAGTCTTCTCCGCCTTGGAGGGCGCGCTCAAGGGGGTCGGCGCTCTTCATAGTATAGGGATGTTACACGGCGACGTGGCACCGCATACCATCTTATTCTTCGAGGGCGTGCATGCACCACAACCGAGCGCTTACAAGGCTACGTCTCAAGAAAACGCTACGGACGGCGGTCGGGAGCGAGACACGGAGCACGCCAAGGAGAAGGAGCAGGTGGACGAGGAAACCGTCGGGTACGGCGCGATCACCGACTTCGACGCGTGAAACGCAGTATGCCCAGAGCTAGGGCGTGTTAGTGTACTGAACAGCTTCTGTGCCGATGATATAGCGATGTCAGTGGATTACATGGAGTCAATCGTATATGTGTACAGAGACTGTATGAATCGTAGTGGCGTGGCACTGTTGTAGCATTTCCGTACTGTACATGAAGCGTTTATCAAAGCATTCATCCGAAATCCAAGGAGTCTATCCGTAATATACAGTTCACTTATCGTCCAGCAAGGATACAAAAGTAGAGAAGAATCCGTCATATAATCGAGAAAGGCGTGAATCTACATGCCGGCGACATTGCCGCTGGCAGACGGTACAAGTGTCGTGCCCGAGTTGGCGGAACCGCGCGAGAGGAGGGAGGCAGATGGGCGAGAGTTAACCGCGGTCGATGATGCGCCGGCGGATCCGCTGATCGTAACGTCGTCGTCGATGGGTGGCGAGCGGGGCGGGGCTGAGATAACCTCGTTCGTTTCCCATGTACCCGGTATAAGGGCAATGGGCAGCACCCAGGTGGCAGTGAGCACAATTCCGTAACCTGCGAAGTATAGTGAGCGATGAATGAGGTAATGGAACTTTAGACGAGATCTTACCTTTGTCAAAGGATTTCATAGCACCCCAGCTCCAAGCGACAAACGCGCCGACATAGCCGAGGTACGGCACGAGCCGTTGAGCGAGGATAAGTCCTGGACGAAACTGGGGTGGGACGAGCGCAACGGGAACATGCCCGAGCATCCACTGCAACGCGGTTGTGACGATTGCTGCCCTCTTAGCCGCCTCGAGACGCTTGTTGTTAAGCACATCCAACACAGGCGGCGGAAGGTACAGCCTGTATCCCCACCACGTCGCCTGGAAAGAGATCTTGTCGGGCGAGGGCATCCAGCGTACGCGGGTGCGGACTGGCTCGCGGTCTGTTGGCGGGCGCGGTGCGGTGAGCTTCGTGATAGCGTCGCGCGACGCAGCGGAGACGTAGTCAGTGCCTTGCGAGACGTTCTCCGAGACGGTCTTGCTGCCGTCGACGATGCGTGAGCGCAAAGTACCGAACCAAGTCTTGCCATCCCTGTCTTTCCCGCTGGCGTCCTTATCGCCGACCTCACCAGCGCTCTCCTGCGCTGTAGGCGTAGCGGACCCATCCTTCCCCTTCCCTTTGCCCTTCTCGGTGCTATCGGTTGAAGGTACCGTCTCCTGCGGCAGCGCAAGAGGTGAAGGCCCAGGCGACCGAGCCATGGACAGGCGCTGAGCCGGGCGTTCAAACTCAATCGTCTCCCCATCGTCATACGTCGACATGACGTCCGACCGCGCAATCTCGACCTCGGACATCTCATCCGGCTCGAGAGGTCCATAGAACATAACGCCAGAGTCATCATCGTCATCCTCCTCGTCCTTGCGCGAAGGCTCCTCCGTGTTGCCTTTCGTATCGCTCGACTCCGCAGTGGAATCGGTTGCGTCAGAGGGCCCTGAGGATGGGCGTTTGCGCAGACGTTCGAGCATAGCAAAGACACCCTGGCCAGCGGTCTTGCCGTTCATGATGCTCGCATTTGTGAGCATGTCCACGAGACTTCTGTCTGCGGCAGGAATCGGTGGGGCGGGAGGAGCGGGGACGGAAGGTGCGGCATCTTCCGTACCGCTGGTAGCATCGGATGTGGTAGGTGGAGGCGGCGGGGCACGCGATAGCATAGCCTGTATGCGTCGTGCAAGCGTCATTGGTTCTGGCGGCGATGGTGGCTCCTCAATCCCAGGCGTCTCCGGTGCAGATACACTGCGGCGCTCTGCGGCAGCTGTAACATGCTGAACCTGCGCCGCCGCGGTCTCTGCAGGCGAGATGGTCTTCACGGTGTTCATCCTTCGAGCAATATCGGGAGCACCAGATTGTGACCATGTCTCCTCCAGTACATTATCTATGTTCGAGTCGGCAGGTGCAGGGCTAGAGGAGCGCATGACGGTGGGCACGCTATTGGAGCTAGCAGAGTGCGAGGCAGTAGGCTTATCGAACCACTCTTTGGGCGGGAATTCGGGAGGCTTCTCCTTCTCTTTGCCATTGAGACCAAACTTGACAAAGGACTCGAGAGCCTGGATCTTTGTGCGAGGAAGGGGACGTTTAGGCGTGCGTGAGCTCGAAGAGGTCGGAGAGGCAGCGGAAGACGAGGCTTTGGATCCAGATCGCGGGTTCACTTCGCTCACGGAACGAGACAGGCGGCTCTTAGAATCTCTAGAAGAAGGCGTTGCAGTCTTTGAACGTGTAGTAGTAGCCATGATAGCAGGAAGCAAGATGCAGAGATAATTGCGCGGACTCGAGGCTGGAATGATGGCGCTGCCACACGTGCTGAGCCGAGTTATGACATCGCACTCCAACCGCTTGCCCCGCAACCCTCGCACTCCAAACCACCACCACCTACTCTACGTTATCCTGGCTCTCTGCACTTCATGCCGACCTCGCAGCAGAAGCTGAAGCGAGATATCTCTCATGACGAGTATATGAGCAAGATAAATAGCTTCTACGAGCGCGAGCTACGGGCGGCGCTCGAGGAACAGCGCTTTGGAGTGGAGGACGCGTTCATGATCGAATCCACTCCCAACGATGCAAAGGCGTCCGTAGTGCTACTGGAAGGCAAGACGATCGAAGTCAAGTTGTCGAGAGAGGGTTTCGCTGTGTGTATATATCCTGCAGCCCTTGATTTCCAACATTGATCGCGGCTTGACAGCTTGTGGCCCAGAAGCGCGCCGCGTTCTTGAAGAGGAAGGCGGTCTACGAGACGATCGATGATCTTCTTGCAGCCGTTAGCCCGATGTACAAGTCGCGTCTGCATGACACTCTACTCGACAAGTTAAATGCTATCGCCGCCCGACTCGACGTCGCCGACAGCCGTTCGCGGGAGCGTAACTCGATTTCGCCCTCGCCCTCACCATCACCAGACTATTCTTACTCTTACACGCCAACGACCGGTACCCCCATACGCTCTTTGACTCCGGAAATCGGGTCACCTCCGGACTTGACAACGCTTGACTCGGTCCGTGATCTCAAAGGAGCCCATCCCCAGCAGATGCGGCCCGCTCTTGCAGCGCGAGCATCCACCCGCACTACATATTACTCGGCTGTGTCTGAGATGGACTAGCTTTATCCTTCGGACTCTTTGGAAACCCTGTAACAACATCGATACTCCTGTATATGTACTAAAACCCATGGACAGCTCTACGATACCTTGTATTCGTTTGTAAGGATTTGTGCGGATGTTATTGTATTATTCATATAGGAGCGTCGATACGGCGGAGTCTGCAATGGGACAAGTATGATTCCTGTGACGAACAGAAATTCAATTACGACATTATTTTGTGATAGCAGCAAAACCCTGGTACATATTACTCATCGCCGAGGGAGGCGGAGGATTGACAAACGATTGTACGGAGCACGGCGTGTAACAAACCTTTTATGGTTGAACTCAGTAAAGTACGCCGTATTCATAGGATCTGACGACTTACCCGAGAGTTTTCCGAGAAATCCTGCTCTGTGCCCTAGCTCACGCCCTGACGCTGAGTTGGCTTCTTTTGCAAGCCTGAGCTGAGCATAGAACTCCTTCTCTTTTGCAGCCGCAGCTTCTCTCGCAGCACGGATGCCTAGCCGCTCTTCAGCATCATCGATGATACTAGAAGAAGTCAGCCTTGCCACTACATCGAGATGAATGAATAGGTCTATACCGTCTAATCTGAGCGCATTCCTCGACAAAGAGCGAAACATCGGGTAGGTCTGTGATCATGTCGAGGTCGTACCAGACGTCAACGACGGGATTATTTACGCTCCCCGTACTATCGATCATGTTCTCGAATGCATGTAGGAACCCAATATCGGCTTCCTGAGACAGCGCGGGACGCTTGGCCTGACCCTGAGAGGCGTCGCTTTCGATGCTGCCGATCATGGAGACGTCGTCGGGATTCACAGTATCAAGTCGAATCTCGCTCGACGCAGCGAGAGAGCTCACAGACTCAGCATCCGCATGTGGCTGGTCGTCCACATTTTCCTCTAGCTCTGGCACACTACGGAACGCCAATTGACTGTTGAGCGGGGAGTTGGGAAGAGGGATGGTGGCGATAGCCTCGAGCGAGCCTTCCTGAAGTCTGAGCATCCTTCGCTTGACGACACCCGCACTGTCGTCTATCATGCAGTCCAGACGGAATATTTCGTCAAGATTATCCACCGGGAGGACACCAGTATAATCGCGCGGTGTCGTCTTCACACGAAGATCGCGGTAGTTGAGCTGGTTGGTGAAGCTGATGTAGCAGTCCTGCCAAGGAAGAGGATGGAGAGGGCGAAGGGGCTCGACGTTCGTTGGATGATAGGTATTTGGAAGTATTGGGATACACATATCGCTGAAGCTGTCTGGCGGAGACGTTGGTGGAAGTCCTTTCCTGACAAACGAGAAGACAAATTGGTTCGCAGGTAGGTCCTCCATAGCCAGACCCTGCATCTGAGAGCCGTCGTAAGTGGTGTTACGGGTAAGAGAGATACGCACACGACATACCTGCAAAATCAGACCTACATAACGGCGCGTCCGGAGCCGTTTGGCGGCTTTGCGTGCCACATCGTCCAGATGGGCGACAGAAGCTACCGGGTCGATGGACAAAACGACGAAGTCTCCGGCTCCCGGAATCTGAGCGATTGGAATGTCACGCATGTATGCCCCAGGATTCTCCATGTACTTGAAGTGCGGCATAGGATCCTCGGCGGGTGGAAGTTCTGACATAGTGGTGTTGGAACGAGGAGCGGGAAGAAATCAAGATGCGAGCGGAGGCGTCGAGGTGGTATATCGCTAAAGTAGAACAAGGCGACGTTACTAGGCCAGCCATCCTGGGAACAATAAGGCTAACAGGGCGCATATGGCCCTTTTGTGGTGGTCGTTGTTGTTCGACGTTCGACAGTGCTAGATTCTGGGATCCGGATCCGGATCAAGATGGAATGATCCGAAGCTTCCAGAGGTCAGGCGCGGTCATGGCAGCAGCGCTCCTTGCTATGAGCCACGATTTACCCAGAACCCTAGGATACCGTTCAGGTTGCCTTACAGCAAACAATTGTATCTGAAGAAAAGCCTGAGCGTGCCCGTTATACACAATTGAATCGCTCTGTAGATGTATGGCCAACGCAGCTGGTCGGTGGTGTTTCAGGTCTGCTCTTGTTCCCAAATGCGATGTAGTCTGTCTATTGTGTAGCCTTGGTTGGCTAGCTACAAATAGTCAGGCGCGTGCATGGCTCTCCGTTCGGTCATTCACTCTTAACTCTCTTTCAGCTGGTCTGAAGCTATCGGTTCACGGCACATCTACCCTCTCGTCAACGTTCGATATGCTTGTCCCTCGAGGTCCCGAAGCTGGAAAGGAGGAGCACGTTCCTTGTTATTACTGCTCGAATATGACTCGTTTCGGCCACGACGAGCGCGGATATACTGCATTCAAGGACAGCTCTCCTCAATCACCATCCAGAGGTCAGGTCTGGTCTGTTCGCGAGTCTTTGATGCTGCCCGTTGGCGAGTTCCTGGAGAAGGAAGATAAGCGGCAGGTCAACAACGAAGCTTGCTCTGCCAAGTCGCGCCCGATGACGGTACAAACGTGGCTCAAAAGGTTGAAAACCCACGGCTGCAAAGGGCCAAGACCATGCATCATCTACAGGGTCGGACAAAAGAGCGAGGGTTGGCTCATGGGTACCTTCAACGGCGGCCATTTTGTAAATCTCCCACTGTCTGTTGACATGTTCTTCGTTCAAGTCGATCCTCCTTCTGCCGACCTGACTCCGTCTGAACAACATGTGCACGCGGCTCCGCGCTGGTGCGAGACCAAGAAGCAATACGTTTGCGTTCTGCTCTCTCAGAACAAGGGTCTTTTGCCCGGTGGCCGCGATGAGGAACAGAGCTATCTGCTTAACCGATGGACAGAAAAACATGGCACGCCTGCAGAGAACGGGCAACACTATGGCTTCTCAAATCATCAGATCAATCGCCTTCATGGGCTAGGCTCCGCCCGCGGCCAGCAGTGGCGAAGCCTCTCCAAGACTGCAAAGCAAAACGCGATCAGAGACTTCCGCGTATGTTCTCAGCTGGTAACGGAAAGTTCGCCGTATGCTCAATTATGTTTCAGGGTTTTGTTACCAGACATTCGCTCGAATATGGTGCCGAAGACTTGCCCACGGGCCAGCCTGGCAGCAGCCTGAGGTCGCGTTTTACGCCCTCATCCGTGAGTCTTTTCGCCTTTGGCTACGCACTCCACCAAACTAATGTTCTTGCAACAGCGAATCAAGAAGACCTTCGGTGGATACTTCGGCAATAACTTGTTTACCCACGCAGTTCGTCCCTTCTCCCGATGCGTCGCGCTCATGTCAGGCGGTCTAACATGTATTCTAGGAGGACGTCCCATCGGACTCTACTTCGCACCACGCACATCCGATGGCGTCACCCACCAGGCGCAGCTTCGCGGACGGACGGCGCTCTTCGCGCGCCAGCGTTCGCCACTGATCGCGCCGTATGCGCTATCTCTCGACCGACTTCAAGCTCCCCACTCTCGTTTCCATCTCATGCCGTCCAGCAGGCTGGTACCTTACGATCCTTCTTGCCCCATTGTATGTCAGCCCTGGGCTGTAACATTATACCTCATAATTCAGCCGCGGTTTTCGCCCCTCCGAGTCCCTCGTCGTATGAGATGAAAAAGGAAATGCATCATGCTCTATATGACTATTTTTGGGTAGTGTTTCGGCGGCGGCGGCCCACCATACTGCGAGCTCTGCATCCCATACATCAAACCCTCGGCGATGCAGACGTCTGCACGCTGGTGAGATAGACCCGGGCATGCCCACGGCAATCGCCAGTGTGGCGGAGGGAAGGGCTGTTGTCAATTACAGTAGTCACCAAACAGAGGCAAGACGATGGTGGGTACATTGCGAGGTATAAGCTACTTTGAGTCAGGGTTCAGTAGACACCTGCAAATCAGCTCTGGCTTCATGCCAGAGCATTGCAAGCCACTGGCTTGCAATTCGAAGTGTCAGACATGATGGTACCGTGTACTCGCGCGACTGGAATGACTAGCAGGCGCATGCGATTGTGCCCATACTATTTCGTTGGAAATCTGGTGCAAACATTGATACAAGTACATTAATTCCCGTTTCTACATATCTTCAATGCCCTGGCGAAAAGGAAGCCAGTGCGAAACGCGATTTACAGGTACGTATCGCCAGCCAGAGATGAAGATGAGGGAATGTCGCTCAGAGCTTTGACATCCGCACAGTCATCGCTGACAGTCTCCGTACGGTTGCCCTTGAACATGGTGCGGATGGGAAGGAAAGATTCTGGGGCTCGAAGAGAAACAGCTTGGAAACGAGCGCACATTCTTGTCCGGACCGGGCACGTGATATCCACACCATTTCCATTGGTCGGATAGCGAAGGCCGGCCCGCTCAACTGATCGGACATCCCCGAAGTCGACTCATGGCGTTCGTTGCCATGTGCACTTTGCTCTCGTCCACCAACTTCATCTCCTTCGTCTGGTGCTAGTAACCTGTTTCAACCTTAGTTGGTGCGACAGTTCTCCGAAGACTACCCTGGTCATGTTATAAACAAGTCTCTCGGTTGATGAGTGCTTGTTGAGAATATTGCTGTCGGGAACTACATGCCGCTACGTGAGGTACGCGTGTGGCTACTGCGTGCTGCTCGGTCCTCACCATTGACACACTAGGTTCGCGACGAATCTGTCCGAGTCTGTACATGATTATGTTCACCTTGATCCTCCCTCCGCTTCATCTCCCTTATTATCTGTCTTCAT
>KV424619.1:0-97293 GCA_001632445.1 Peniophora sp. CONT
GGTGGGACGCGAGCGAGGTTCTTGTTGACGGGAGAAAGTCCATTGTGCTCTGCAGGTTCGGGCTGCCAGAGTTCGGACAATGACGCGGGTGGCGCGAGGTTGAGTAGAAGAGTCGAGGAACCGCGGCGCGCCTTGACGCGGGGGCTCTCGCCTTCATCCGTGAGATCGCGGGTGCGCTTGCCGAGGACCAGCTCGGCGGTATTGTTGATGGGAGAGTAGCTGAATGAGCTACAGCTCGGGAGAGTGGACGCGAAGGGGAGTGTGGGAAAGGCGGTGGCGACGAGGACGGCGGCGGACATGTTTACGGGCTTGATGGTCCAAAGCGGCAAGGGATGCTTATATAGGCGCGCGGTAGCACAGGAGCAGATACAAGGGGAGAGCAGTAGAATAGCCGAGTCAACACCGTGGGTTTCGGAGGGACAAGGCGCTTGCGGAAATGTGCGGGGGTCTTATAGTGTCGCGGTGCCCCTAGCCTATTATATACCCGTACACAAAAGCTTGCTTGTAGATCAAGAATAATCAGCCCCGCGGCGCCAAGATCGTCGATTTGGCCACAGATCCGATACAGTGTAGACCACGTTTCCAGAAGCGTGGTTGTTGACAAAGGGCTGCAAAGGCAGGCCACCGCACGCGTTGTCCACGCGGTGGCTGCACGAAGATGGGCAGGACAAAGCAAGGACGCCATTGAAAGGAAATTGGCTCATTCTAGCGCCGCCTGCCGTGCCATTGGAGCCTGCAGGCAGGTGAACGTGTAGCGATGCACTATGGGAGAGGGCTCCTAGTTCGGAAAAGACGGCACAGCACAGGAACTCAAAGGAGGAAGCGTTGGATGCTGTCACTGATAACACATCTGTTCAGGTCCGCTAAACTGTTTCGAAGATGGATGCAGACGAGCTCGGGTCATTGAGGTCTTGCGGAAGGTGCTGGAAGAGGTGACATCTCGACGTTCAATCGACGTTCGCGGCGAGTATCGATGGGCCGGCGGCGCGCACGGGTGAGTTCGGCGCGATCTCCGAGGTTCCGATGCTTGCTAGCCCTTGTCGGCCACATCTATGCCCCCTGGCCTGCGCGGTCTTTCGTGCAAAGAGCGAGCCTCAAAGGAGTCATTAATCTGTGCCACATCGCTATCCTTCGATCTAGAACTTCTTGTGCCGTGTTTATCCCTCAAAATCAGAAGTGTATACAATACTGGGTAGAAATCGGATTGCGACATGATACTAGATAATCAGCCATATACTACAGATCGTCAAAGCTGCGACGACTTGTCAGATTGTGGCTCAGGGACTAGAGCAAATGTGAGACATACCGATCTGGGAACAGCGCAGGTGCAAGCAGACTCCATATGTACAAGAGCATGCACACCCAAGAGCTCACTATGCGGATCCACATCGCCGCCTCCGAGCGCCCGATGCGAACGTCGTCCTCTTGTCCGGGCTTGATGTAGTTCCAGTCGGTAAGGAGCATCGCGACGTACATCGCGCCGAGCACGAAGATAACGTGGAACCACGAGTACTGCGCAAAGTAAGTTTAATGTGCAAGGCAGTGTATCCAAGGACCCACGTTGTAGCGCGTCCCCGTTCTCTCATCATCACGAGCGTCCCCAGTAGCCTCGTCCTCATCCTCGTCCTCATCCCCATGCATCATCTCCTGCAATGCAGAAGGTGGAATGGCACTGCAAACGGCATCAGAAAGCCAATCCTCTAACACAGCTCGAAGCTCTACTTACCCAGCTTCAACCGCCGCAAGTAGTGCCTGATACCTCGGCGTCTCTGTGCGGCTCGGCTGCGTGTTCACCACGCCGACTTCATGATCGTCCTCCGGAAGCGCAACGACGCCCTCCCGACGTTTCTTCCCAACCAACGCGCGACTCTGTGTGGCCGCGCGCGTGGTCGAGTACGCAATGGCGAGGAATGTGAACAGTGCGCCTAGAACCGTGGCGGTTGTACGTGCGCCGGATCCGACAGCACCCTTCGTGAGCGGGTTGCATTGTTCGTGCGCGTGGTTCCCGACGGCGGACATGATGAGGTATGTGCAGTATACGGCGACCATGCTGCTTTGCGCCAGACCGGAACGAGGGTTGTGCTCTTGAATATACGGGTGTACACACATGATCGTGATGATGACGACCAGGATGAGGTTGAAAGTGATGAAGAACCGGTTCAGTGTGCACCCATCGCCGGCGAAGTAGACGTAGAGGAGTACTGTGGCAACAAGTGCGCCGACGTACATCCCTGCCGTCGAACCGATGAGGATCCATTGCCAGAGGTTCGAGTTTGGCGAATTCTCCCAGTTCTCGAGACAGAGCTCCGACCACGAATGCGCAAAGTCAACGAGTAGAACCAGACCCAAAAGTACGAAGAGCGCCGCGCCGACGAGTGAGACGTAGTTGCCCCAGAACATGAAGAAGCCATTCGGAATGAAGAACGAGACCACGACGAGTACGAGCCAAAGCAGGACCTTGGGACCCCACCAGCCATTCTGGAGGGCTGCGCGTTTGTCCCGCGTGTCCCTCACGCCGACCAGAGACGTGCTGAGAAGAAGATGGAAGAGTGAAAGGGCGAAGCATATCCGGTGGACCTGTGCCCCGCGCGCAATCAGCTAACACAGCTTGCGGGGAGAGGCGAGGACACGCGTACCGCGAGAACACCGTAGCACTTCCCGTCGTCACAATCCATCTTGATGTAGTCGTAACTTATTTTCTCAAGGTAGTGGTACACGACAGGGGACTTCATGAGCCATGCAAGCATCGAGTTCAGTGCGAATATAAACTAGGATACGGTATCAGTTATATACACAATTCAGTATGTATCGCAGACGTACGGCAAAGCCAACGCGCGTAGCAATGGAGGAGTTGCAGTTGCATGACTTGCAGAACATAGACGCTAGCGCACTGTGAGCATATACATACTGACTGACACATGTGGGCATACCTGCGGTAGAAGTAAAGCAGAATGCGAGGCCCGCGAGACATGAAGAGCCGACTGTTCCCAGAACGCCTGCCAGCGGTATCGAGAAGAGAAGACCCATGGTGGGCTATCTAGTTGGAGGATCGCTAGTGGACTATGTGCAGGTAGAGACTGGAAGAAATGCGAGACGGAAAGAAGCAACGAGATGAAGGTCCGGGACAAGCTCACTTCGAGCCTTGCTCTCGGTGCCGCGAGGCTCTCAGTGACGTCTCCGCCCAGGCTCAGACCGCTGCCACCATCATCTCATTCTCATGACGGACCCTCCCGGTTGCTTGACGCTGTGATCCTGTACACCGTACATTATACATAGAGTAATGGTATATGAGATTTAGCGCTGTACCTTACGGCGGAGGCACAACCATGCTCGTCGGCGGGACCACGGAGCCCCGCTTAGAATACCGAACTTGTCAGATCACCGACGAGGCAATCGCACTCTCGACTTGTTTATAACCCTCGTCCTTTCAGCGTCGTCCCAGCACCATCTGTCCTTGGTATGCTGCTTCAAATGTGCGAATGACCGTGTATTTATTGACTCGATCAAAGCAGCAAGATGCCCGCGCTCCCTCCTCCCGGTTACTACGTTCCTGCCGTCACCTTCTTCAAGGCGGACGATGAGCTCGACTTTGACGCGATCAAGGCGCATGTTCTACGCCTAGCTGAGGTAGGCGCTCTGTTATTGTTCGAACAACACGCGATCTGAACTGTCATCTTAGGGTGGTGTAACGGGCATCCTCTGCCAAGGCTCGAACGGCGAGGCCCAACATCTGGACCACGAAGAGCGCGCAGAAATCATCCGCTTCACTCGTAAAACGCTTGACGAGGCTGGCTTCAAAGATACGCTCGTTATCGCGGGCACCGGCGGGCAGAGCACGCGCGAGACGATCAAGCTGAACAAGGACGCGGCAGCAGCCGGGGCGGCCTACGCCCTCATCCTGACGCCCGCTACATGGAAGCCGATCCTGAACAAAGACTTGATCGTGCGCTTCCACCGCGAGGTCGCAGAGGCGTCGCCGATTCCGACGATGGTGTACAACTTCGCGACCGTCACCGCTGGACTTGATCTCGACTCGCATGTCATCGCGGAGATTGGCACGCATCCGAACTGTGTCGGCTGCAAGCTCTCGTGCGGACATCTTGGCAAGCTCACGCGTCTGGCTACGGACCCAAGTCTGCAGGGCAACTTTGCGCCTTTCATCGGTCGCTCGGACTGCTTCCTGCCAGCACTTGTCATGGGTGGCCCTGGTTGCATTGCCGCCACCGTGAACATCGCGCCCAAGACGCACGGCGCCGTGTACAAGTACTACAAGGCCGGAAAGCTCGACGAAGCACGTAACGCTCAGCGTATACTCAGTCATGGGGATGGCTTGCTGAGCAAGTACGGCGGTATTGGCTTCATCAAGGCTGTTGTGGCGAAGGAGTTTGGGTATGGGATTCCGCAGGTGCGCGGGCCGTTGGCATCGGGTTCTGTGGAGAAGGTGGAGAAGATGTCGCCGCAGGATGCGACTGCGCTGAAGGAGCTCATCGACTACGAGAAGTCATTGTAGGCCGTGCAAGTGTACGAATATCTGTATCTGTATGGGGAAACACTTGAGACGAAGTGTGATGTCTCGGATATCGCACATCTCCTATCGAACGAGGGCCCCTAAGCTAATTAACTTTGTTCATATCCGAGTCGTTTCGGATATCTGACCCCTACGCTACGACGACAGGAGGCTCTATGGTACGTATATAAGCAGCAAGTGCACTGGCATCTATCTCCATCATTCACTACTCAATCAACCTCCTTGACTTCACTACTACTTCCCTTCATCATCTCAACCATGTTTTCCACCCGCCTTTACACTCTCGTCTTCCTCGCCGTTGGCATTGCAGTTGAGGCCGTTCCTGCTCCGTACGTCCTTTCCTTTGATGCTTTCCCATTCCTCGTTCTAATAGCTGTATAGGGTGAAGCGTAGTGATGCGACCCCTGCCCTGGAGGCGCGGGCCCCTCAATTCTCAGCCAACATCCCGAACAATATTCCTGTCAGCGGGACGTTTCCCAACGGCATCACCATTACTCCCCAGACGCCTTCGGGCAGCATCGTGACCGGCAACAACAACTCTACCCTTTTCGGTGCATTCGGGTTCAAGCGGGACGATGCATCCGTCGAGGCTCGCCAGTTCAACTTCACGTTGCACAATCAGCTACCAGTCGAAGGTGTTCTCCCCTTCGGGCTCTCCGTTACGCAGGGCGCACAGAACAGCACCGTTGGCCTTCCTGCGGGCTTCCCATTCAAGCGTGGTCTCGAGGCTCGCCAATTCAACTTCACCCTCCACAACCAACTCCCCGTCGAGGGCATCCTGCCATTCGGCCTCTCTGTCACCAAGGGCACGCAGAACAGCACCGTCGGACTTCCGGCTGGCTTCCCGTTCAAGCGCGATGGTGCTACTCCCGCCCTGGCGGCGCGTGAGCCTCAGTTCTCGGCGAACATCCCCAACAACATCCCCGTCTCCGGCAAGTTCCCGAACGGCATCACTATCACACCTGGTACTCCTAGTGGCAGCATCGTCACAGGCGACCGCAACTCGACGCTCTTCGGCTTCCTTCCGTTCAAGCGCGACAGCGAGGCGCGCCAGTTCAACTTCACCCTCCCGAACCGGCTTCCTGTTCAGGGAGTACTTCCCTTCGGCCTGTCCGTCACCCAGGGAGCGCAAAACAGCACAGTTGGCCTTCCTGCTGGCTTCCCGTTCAAGCGTGATCTCGAGGCTCGCCAATTCAACTTCACCCTCCACAACCAACTGCCCGTCGAGGGTGTCCTTCCGTTCGGCCTTACTGTCACGCAGGGCGCTCAGAACAGCACCGTCGGTCTCCCTGCTGGCTTCCCCTTCTGAAGAGTTGTCTCGATCATGATACCCATACACAAAATGTCGCGGGCGCTGGCGATCCCCGATCTCTCTTACTATACCCTCTTAAATGTTGTACACATGCTTTACAATAAAAAAACGTCAAAGCACAGAATGTAATGCAGTGTCGCTTGATAGTATTGATAGTATGAGTCTGCCCGATCCCTACTTATGCACATACAGAAGGAGCGCGCAAGTGCCAGGATGATGATCGCCTCGTTGCTTAATTGGAAAGCCGTTGCATCATATTGCATTTGTTGGCTTTGAAAAACAGTGTAGAGTAAGCTCATCATCAAGATATCAGTGGACTGCAGTGGCAGGACCGTCAGACGCTTTTGCGTTCGGCTATATGCGCCCCCTACAGAAAGCTTACGCGCGCACGCCGCAAGCGTTCATCAATGCATCGCGATGCCTTGAGCTATGATTGTTTCCAATGGCTTACGAGCCCACGGGCAACGACGTCATGTACGCGATGAAGTTCAGGACTACTAAGACGCGAGCGCGCGAGTAGCAGCGTGGAACGTCGGGATGTCGGACCGGGTCACCGCGCGCACGCCAATTGCGTCAAAGGCTGTCAAAGGTTGTACTGTGACCACCATCTACCCAGGTTGCGTCGACAGACCACTTCGTCTGTGATGAGCTCTGACGATTAGTCCCCAGACTAGAGACCTTCACTATCTGAGCCCAGAGCAACCATTCATCCACTCTGGCTGTAGGAGATATTACACACGACGTAGCCAGGAGCGCGAGCGCCTTGACCCTCGAGAAATGTTGCTCGCTGTCCGTCCAGTCTATATGCGTTAGTATACTGAGAGCAATACCACAGCTTACCATGCATTATTTCCGCCACATTACTTAAATGATAACACGATATCTAACAGCCAGGATGTCTCAGAGGTGTCTGTCTCGGATTGACGGTCGATGCCCCTAGACGGTGCGGACGCCGTTTAATCAGTACTTGTGCTTCTGAAGGATAACACCTTCTTGTATGGCGATGGATTTGGCTGCGTTGCTAACACGAGTAACCCAGATTGATAGTGATCCGCCAGAAGCCATTCACTTGCCCCGTCTATGTTGTTCAGTGCTCCCCTGAATGGTCGGATGATGTTTCGGATATACTTACCCCTACGGCTACGGGTACGAACCTAGGAGGGCCATCCGCTTATATATAAGCCTCTGCGCATTGCTCTTCATCTCCATCATCCACTTCTCCATCAGCCTTTCAACTGCACAACCACTCCTCTTCATCATCTTCACCATGTTTTCTGCTCGCCTCTACACTCTTGTCTTTCTTGCCGTTGGCATTGCCGTCGAGGCTGTTCCTGCTCCGTACGTCCTTTCCTTCGATGCACTCCCATTCACCGTTCTGACACCTGCATAGGATGAAGCGTAGTGATGCGACCCCCGCCCTGGAGGCGCGGGCCCCTCAATTCTCAGCCAACATCCCGAACAACATTCCCGTCTCTGGTGCATTCCCGAACGGCATCACCATCACTCCCCAGACGCCTTCGGGCAGCATCGTGACCGGCAACAACAACTCTACCCTATTCGGTGCATTCGGGTTCAAGCGGGACGATGCATCTGTCGAGGCCCGCCAGTTCAACTTCACGTTGCACAACCAGCTCCCCGTCGAAGGCATCCTGCCATTCGGCCTCTCTGTCACGAAGGGCACGCAGAACAGCACTATCGGTCTCCCTGCAGGCTTCCCGTTCAAGCGCGGCCTTGAGGCTCGCCAGTTCAACTTCACCCTCCACAACCAACTTCCCGTCGAGGGCATCCTCCCGTTCGGCCTCTCTGTCACGAAGGGCGCGCAAAACAGCACCGTCGGACTTCCGGCTGGCTTCCCGTTCAAGCGTGATGGTGCCACTCCCGCCCTGGCGGCGCGTGAGCCTCAGTTCTCAGCAAACATCCCCAACAACATCCCCGTCTCCGGCACGTTCCCGAACGGCATCACAGTGACGCCGCAGACGCCTTCGGGCAGCATCGTTACCGGCGACCGCAACTCGACGCTTTTTGGTTTCCTGCCCTTCAAGCGAGACGTCGAGGCCCGCCAATTCAACTTCACTTTGCACAACCAGCTTCCGGTTGAGGGCGTCCTCCCTTTTGGCCTCACTGTCACCCAGGGAACGCAGAACAGCACCGTTGGCCTTCCTGCTGGCTTCCCGTTCAAGCGTGACGAGGGTGTTGAGGCTCGCCAGTTCAACTTCACGCTACCCAACCAGCTACCCGTTGAGGGTGTTCTTCCGTTCGGTCTTACTGTCACCCAGGGTGCTCAGAACAGCACCGTCGGTCTTCCCGCGAACTTCCCGTTCTAGAGTCTCGTACTTCATCCCATGACGATTACTATACCCGACCTGCTCAAGTCATTACGGGCGCTGGCGTTCCGGCCCTTCTATATACCCCCTGCAATGTACTCCCGCAATTCATCACGAGTAATTCAATGCAGAAATACCGTCATACAAGCTTCATCACTCCGTCCTCTTGCATGGAGTGCAAGGCATATGTCCATATCCCAACATTCAACTCAGGTGTCTAAACTTGACCTGTATTCATAACGATAAATCTGGCTAGGCAGAGCAAATCCACTCGACAGGTGACCTATAATTACGAATCCAAGTGGCCACCAGTGTATGGCTTGCTCAAGTGATTGCACTTCTCCCGCTCCTGCCATTCCTCTTCAGTCTCTCCTGGACCCAGTGAGCCATTCTGCCGAAGAAGTGTGGTCTCGTTGTACTCATGACGTGCTACAAGCTATCAAAAGGCCCCCGGGCTTTCTCCTACAGGCTCTCTATATGTGTTCGACTCAAACTAACTGTGATAGTAGCCTCGGGCCCATGACTTCATCGACTGCTATAGTCCGTATAAAAGTACGATAGAGACACTCTCCTCTTCATTGGCCTGTAGACCACCACACCCTTCGCATTCATCTTAGGGTTCACGATGCTCACACTTTTGACATTTCTTCGTCTTGTGATCATGCATACGCTGGTGGCACAGCTCGCATTGCCTACCTTTGCTACACCCGTTCTACCGATCGCAGCGCTCAGTACCCCTTCCGGGGACTCCAGCGCTGCTCAACCCGGCGCTGACGTCTTGCCACGTATGCGTTGCCCTTCAGCCAGCTGTGCCATTCATTGAGGCTCACTTTGTGTCCATAGCACACGATCTCTTCCATACTGAGGACAGCAGCGTGGCTGGTTACCCAAAGAGATGCGCGACGTCCCTCGATACGCGCATATTCCCGCCCACTGGCACGCCCACGGCGTCGTCGAATTCGGGTGACACCCTCATCTCGATCCTCTTCGACACCGGCCTCGGCTGGGAGTTCGTCAAGACCAACACGGACAGCCAAGCGCAGCTGTTCAGCTGGATGCCCTCGATCCTTGCCACGGCGCTCAACCTCCCGACAGACCAGGTCCAAACATTTGCGCTCCAGGCGTATATCCCCGATGACAGCACCAGCGGTTCCACGGATTTGGACAAAGTGCTGACTGCCTATATTGGTTACATCCCTACGTCGAGCGTCCCGATCCTAGCCGATCAGCTTCAGACCCGCGGAAGCGCGTTCTACACCGCGCTCGGTAGTCCGTACAACGACCTTGCCGCGCATGTGGATCCGAGCTTTACGATCACCAGTTTCAGTACGAGCGGCAGCCTGAGTATTCCTGGCAGCGGTCTGAGCATCAAAGCATCAGGTCTCTGTTGAGGTTTAGACTTGTATGGGCTCTTGTTCACGTGGAATTATGGCGCATGTATGGTGTTTCAGCACGAGACGAAATAATGACAGTATGGCCTTTCAGCGAGCCTTGAAAGTCGTCTCCTACTCACCGAGTCGGCGGTGACAGTCTGGCTTATGTTCGCGTCACTCGCCCTCCCTGAAGGTTATCCTGTAGCCTCCGACAATCAATATCAGAACCGGGTCCACAAGTGGGCCACTCAGAGCATGTGGTCTTTTGGACTCTCGTGATAACATACAAGTCTCTGAAGTCAAACGAGCCAGCAGCGGCGGGCGTGAGCGTGTATACAGAGCGTACGAGCTGCGCTTCCAACAACAGTTCTACAGCGTGCCCCCGTCACCGTTAGACTACACTTTGACAGCGAAGCACATAATTCCGAGCTATGCTGAGGCGATGGAAGTTGCGAAGAGGGAGCGGTGGCTCGCGCGGCCGGGATGTGGGATCGGATTTCACATGTAGCCGGACGTGTGGCATATTTATATGAAATGATATCATGTCAACCGCTTCCGAACTAAACCTCCTCTTCCCCACACCGTCACCTTCCCCCAGTCGCACGACCAGTCCCCATTAGCACCATGTCCGACATCAAGGTTGACGGTTTCAAGGTGCGTCTCTGCGTGTAGCAAGGGGGATGTTATGACTGACGCGTGCACACACAGTCCTCGGACATCCTTGCGCAGCTCGCCGGCGTGTTCGACGGGATGCCTGACTCTGAGAAGCAGGCGCAGATCAAGAAGGTACGCCTAGTTACCCATCTGACCATATCCCATATCTAACAATACATAGACGAACGGAATTTTCCAACTCAACGTCAAGAATGCATCGGGCGCCGAGGGCGTGTGGACAATCGACATGAAGAAGACCGGCACGGTGTACAAGGGCCCGGCAAAGCCCAAAGCCGACGTCACCATCATCCTCGCCGATGAGACCTTTACGCAACTCGCTGCGGGCAAGCTCGATGGTCAGAAGGCGTTCATGACTGGCAAGTTGAAGACGAAGGGGAACATGATGCTCGCTACGAAGCTCGACGGTGTATTGAAGGCGAGTACTTCGCTGTTGCTGACGAGACATTTACTCATCCCTCTACAGGCGGCGAAGAGCAAGGCGAAGCTCTAAGTTCGACCTTCATTTGTTGTGAATTTGCTTTACCATATATATTCTACCGATACCAGGGCAATATAATGTGCTCGCACTCAGTACTCAATCGGATATCGTGCATTCCATTATACGCGTGAGTGGGGTAACAAGGGTAAATGTAACAGTGAAGCGAACAAAGAACGGAGAGTAGCATAGGCAATCCAAAGCAAAAAGGTACAAATCCGGAATCCTCAGAACATACCGCCGAACAGTCCGCGAGGGCGGCGCTGTACAGGCTGTACATCCGCCCGGAGCGTCGACAAGCTATTGAGGCGCTTCATAACCTACACGACGTGTCAGCCTACGATTCCCTGAGACTGAGGCTGGACGTAAACGTACCTCCTCCAGCTTGTCCTTCCGCTCCTGCAACTCCAGATGGCGACGCACAATCGGGTTCTCACGCGCAAACCTCTCAATCTCAGACCTATCAAGGTCATAAAGCAATCGCGAGTCGATCTCGCGCGGGAACTGATAGAAGAACTGGTCGAGGAGCTCGATGTTGATAAACATCGAGGATGTGTAAGCAAGCTTGTCCGCGACGACCTCGAGGAAGGCTTCCGGACACAACAAATCGCTCTCGGGGCCGGCTTTACAGCGCTTGCTCTTAAGCGCTGCCGCACGCAGCTTGAGGATGCCCAGACGGTCTGAGTATAATGCCGCATGCCGAGCTATCCATGTTGGTCAGTGATTGCGAAGGCAAGTCGTAGAGAACAACGTACCGTCAACGATCTGAGCGGGCGGGTACTTATATGACCCCTCGTCATATGCCGCAAGCTCCTCACCCTCTTCGCCAGCAGCTAGCGCCGCGACGACCTTCTTCTTCCTCTCCTTCTCCCTCTCATCCAGATCACGCACATACCCCATGAGATTATTCAACCTCCTGCTCCCGCCCACCTTCTTCCTGATATCCTTCAACTTTCCCTCGCACATCCCGATCTCGCGCTCGAACAAGTCGACAGCGGCTGTACGCCCGAGCTCCCACTCCCGCGCGTCGACCTCGACCTCGTATTTGAACGGCTTGATGCAGTTCTCGACTTGGTCAGCCGTAAGCGGGATACGATCGCGAAGAATCATATGCGCGAACTCGACAAGGCGTTCTGCCGCGCGTGGGTGATGCGTGAATGGCTCGCCTGCGGCAATGCCGTCGATAAGCGCGCGGATGCCGTCGGCAACGAGTAATGTTGAATCGCGCCCGACACCCGATTTGGTCAACAACGAGCTGGCGGCGTCGAGCTTATACCGCCAATATGCCTCAACATCCTCAGGCTTGAGCTTCTTATCCTCGCCCAGAGCCGTAAACTCCGCAATACGCTTATCGCTCCAGTACAGCTGCTCCAGTACGTCCATAACGCGCTCGTCCAGCATACTCTTTAGCTTTTCGCGGATGGCGGGTTTGCGGAATTGTGTGGTGAACTCTTTGAAACGGCCCTTGAGCGTGTCGATGGTTTCTGCGACGTAAGTCTCAGGTGATGTGCGACGGTCGTTGTACTGGACTTTGAACTGGTATTGCGCCTCTTCGAGCTCGAGTTGGACGGCGTTGGTGATGCCGTGCAACGAGGACGCCATGGAGCTCTCCAGAACCTCCATTAACCGTCGGCGCAGGGTCGACGTACCGACCATGAGCTGCTGTGATGCGAAGTGCTCGCGATGGTCAGCGAAGTACTGGTCCCCGCGCCGTGCTACTGTCCCTGAAGTCTCTCGGCGGCCCACTTTACCCGAGGGCTTGCAAACGACGCCGACATAGCCGAGATGTAGAGGGTAGCGGTTGCCGGCGATGATGTTCGAGCCCTGTACGGGCTCAACGAGGTCCATCTTCGTCACTACACCGATAGTCCGAAGGCCGAGAGGATCGACCCTACGGCTGGCACGTAGTGCGGGCGAGTTGGCGAGGTCGACGTCGGCGGCGCAGACAGCCAGAATTATGTTTGGTTCGCGGATGTACTTGTCGCACAACGATGCGATCTTGTCCTTGAGCGACTCGGGTTGATCAAGCGATGATATCTCGACGTAGCCGGGGAGATCGATGAGGGTCAAGTCGGGCACATTGGGACTGTAGATACGCAGGTCGATGGGTTTGTCGGAGACGGCCTCAGTAGCGGGTACGGCGAGGTTCATGTCCGTCAGAGTCTTCTGGATCTGAGTGAAGTCCGTGATTTGACCCGTTCCCAGAGCCGGGAACTCGCCGTACTCGGACGTGGCGCCAGGCGTGTTGATGAGCGTAAGCTCGATGGGCCGACGAGTGACCATGTTGTTGCCCCTACGACTAGTCAGTCACAGAAATTTAAGAGACACCCGACATCCACTCACTTGGGTAGAAACTCGTGTCCAACAACTGCCTCCAACACCGAACTCTTCCCGGAGCTCTGACTCCCAATGACGACGATGCTCGGCAACTTAAGTGCATCGCTCTGGTCGATGCTCAACAACAAACTCCTGATTTCGATGAGCTTCTTGGTAAGTGACATGAGTCCGTTCTGCCGCATATCTTGCATATCGTCCGGAACATCCTCCACAGTGACCTTGCTATCCGACATCCCGAGCGCCGCGGCGGCCATTGCAGCAAAGGCGGCAGTGTCATCTTCCGGCTTTGGAGACTTCGACGATGGACCTTCGCCGTTGTCTCCACTACCCGAGTCGCCACTCTTCTCGCCGCCTTCCCGCGCAGAGAAAAGACCCTTCAAGAACTGGGGCGTCTCGAACTCGGGTAGCTTGACTGATGATACGCCGTCGCGAACCGCTTTCAAGCCGCCGGAGGCGATATCGAAGGCGTCCGTGGCGGCATCCTTGACATCATTCATCCACTCTTCTGACTTCTTTCTAACCTCTATGTGCGTATATCAGCATCACTCCGAAGAAAGCAAGCACGTAGTCAAGTATGGAATAAGCGCATTATGACGCGTGATGCGAGCACGTAGAATTACTCAAAAGGAATGTAGCTCACCTTCAAACTTATAGTTCGCATAGGTAAGTCCCCCAGCTCCGATAGTGGCACCGGCTATAGGCACGCGGAAAGCCCTAGCCACGAACCGAGGAATTGAAGAGTAAGACAGCGCCCGAGCATGTATATGTCGAAGTGCAGCCATGTAAGCCGGGATTTGGCGCCCACGCATCCGCGCCGGTTTGGGGTTCAAGACGGTCGTGAACTTGCGCTGTGCGACGCGAGGCGCGCTTTGCACTCGCGCGGAGGCGCGGAGGACATAAGTAGCGTTCTTCCGAGCAGATAAAGAGCGCGCGGTAAACATGGTAAGTCTAGTATAAGGCCTAGTTCATCCGTCCAGTCAGTTCCAAGCAAGAGTAGTCCCCAAGCGAAACGAGAAGATGGTGGTCTGCGTCAGAGGCAGCAACGAGCAACAAGCTCGACGGCGCGCGGCACGACGTCGCGCTTCGGCACACCAGGTCATTCTCCCACGATATCGGTTCCGTCATGGTTCGCCCGGTCGCGCCTCATGCGAACTTGTCTTCGACCACGGTACTCATCTGTGCAATAATAATGGCTGAGATACCACAAACTGACGTCGCTCGTCGTGCTGCACTTCCGACTGCAAACCTCGGTCAACGGGCGGCGCCGCGCGTGGCCGACGAGAACTCGGATGAATATCTGGATAATATTGAGGAAGAATGGAACAAGAAGGTTGACGCGGAGATTGCAACGCTGGTCGACGGTATGCTCGACCTAGTGAATCTGGCATCTGTATGTAACCCAGAGAGTTGCCTTGTACGCTCGTGCGCTTGACTTACACGGGACTGCAGATTGGGAATAAGGACAAGTTCAAAGTTGCGCAAGAGGCCTTTCAAGCTCAATTCAGAGCGGAGAGCATGGTGTGTATACATTGCTACTTGTAATGTAGTTGTGAAACTCAGATACATTGAATACAGGTTCGCGCAGCAAACTCCCTGCTCTCCATAGTACATTCCATGAAACTGCTACTGCTTCTCTCCGACGAAGCGCAGATCGTTAGTCGGAGAGACGCCGAGTTAGCCAGTACAGCTCAAGAGAAGGAAGAGTTGAAGAAGAAGGTCACGGAGATGCTGAACGACCTACTTCGCCAGCCTATCACCGGAGATACCGCGACACAGGCCGAGTGAAGTGTGCTCTGCGTTCTATCTTATGGACCGCTTGCGGTGCAGCCGCCGGATAGCAGTCAGGTGCGTTTCGGCGCTTGCATCCTTGTTCGCAATCTAATGCTCACTTTTAGCTTAAGCGGCATGTCCTCGCACTCGGATGTCTGTCATAACCGGCTGTGTTCCCAAACACCCATGCGATACGCCATGGGAGGTACGGTCACTCGACCACCGTACGTCCTGCGTAGCATGGAGTGTCAAGGAGACGAGCGACGACCAGCCAGCATAGAAGCGCCTATGTCATTCGGGCCGGCCATCGATGTTTGGCCGCTCTGCTCGAGAGATAACCTTGTACCCACGATGTCGTACATGCTGCATGTAATCACGATGGTTGGAGGGCGCTACACCTATCGGAGCCATACCCAAGTCCCAACTAGGCTCTTTGAACTCTCAAGTTGTCTACCGTGTCGCGTGCCAACTACCGTGCCCAGAGTGATGGTCGCTCTCTTCGCCTGCTCGATGCGCGGTTCCATCGCAAGCTCCGTCGAAGATCCTTGAGGAGTCTTGGCTTATGCCAGCTCGCCCCGGGTCCTTTACCAACATCATTCTCACAAGCTCCTTCTATCGCTCCGTCCATGCGGACTTTTGCTCTACGCGCCGAGTACTGCCATGTACGTGCAGTTCCTTCTCCTTGGATGCTGAATGTGGTCGTCTTGGAGCATGCGTGTCTCCCGCCGGCTGCATGTGTTCAGTAACTGCATCTTACCCTTTGCTGCTTTGACTCGGGCTCTCCGGCAGGTTCACCGCGACGATTCAGCTCTAGAGCCTGTTCACCTGGTCTTCGACCTCGTTGCGCATCCAGTTGACGGGGTATATAAGCTGTCGTCGAAACAGAGAAGTATTCTCCAGCCTCGCTTGCAATATGGTCGCTCGTCTTCACTCGGTCATGCCCTCTCTCGTTGCGGCTTTCCTAGCTTCGCCCGCACTGGCGTTCAACAACGCCGCTAACACTAACGTGAGTGTGCTATGCCTCTACACCACGTATGTATACTGACATTTTACTCAGCTTGCTGTGTACGCATCGTCACTGCACCTTTTTACGAGTCTAGCGCGCTGATTTGATTGTGCGTGTTCAGCTACTGGGGACAGAACTCGTATGGCGCTACACATACATCTGACTCGGCCAACTGGCAGAAGAGCATCGGTTTCTACTGCTCGGTAAATGACATTCCGTACTTCTTCTGGGCTAACAATGACCGCTTCATAGGACAACACCATCGACGCGATTCCGATCGCTTTCCTTAACGTTGCTTTCGATACAGGTGGCTTGCCCAGCATCGACCTCGCGAACGTACGTCTTATCATTGTCGGCGTAGAAGACACTCTAAGCGCTCATCTGATACTCTCCGTTTCCCTCTGCAGACTTGCAACATGAACGACGACGCTGTCTTCCCCGGTACCTCACTCCCTGACTGCTCTTTCCTCGCCTCCGACATTCAATCCTGCCAATCCAAGGGCAAGATCGTAACGATCAGCATCGGAGGCGCGACGGGAGCCGTCAGCTTCACTGGAGACGCTCAGGCGCAACAGTTTGCAGACACGATATGGAACACCTTCCTCGGCGGGTCGAGTAGCACGAGACCTTTCGGTGCGGCTGTCCTAGATGGGTGAGTTCGGTTCCACTTCGAGGAGCCTTCGCGTTTGTGTTTCTCCGAGAGGCTGACTTGGATTCGTTATCGCGCAGTGTCGACTTGGACCTTGAGGGAGGGTACGTATTCTACTCTTTGAGCTGTACTATCTGAGCTGATAATCGAGTAGCTCTCAGACGGGATGGCCGGCCTTCGTCACGCGTATCCGGTCGCATGCTTCTGGCGCATCGAAGCCCTACTATATTACGGCCGCGCCCCAGTGCCCCTACGTATGCCAGCGCTCTTTCGGGTCCGTTCTCTTGCCATGCTAACGTATAGCAGCCGGACGCATATATTGGGAATACCCTCAATGCCGTCGGGTTTGATGCCGGTGCGGCGCTTGCTCGTTCTCTGCCGATTCTATTGGCTAAGCAATGCTGATACAGTCTACGTCCAATTCTACAACAACTATTGCGGGCTTACAAATTTCGCAAACGCTAACGACTGGAACGTGAGTCGGTCATTATCCTTCCTGCCGTCCTCTTCATTGAACTCTACATATAGTTTGGAACGTGGGATACCTGGGTAAGGACATGGGACTGCAGCTTCCTCCTTATCTACATTTCACTGATCGGTTGCTGTTCATCTTGCATAGGCGAAGACGGTCTCACCGAACCCGAACGTCAAGATCTACATCGGAGGACCAGCCTCCACGAGTGCTGCGGGTTCGGGCTACGTCTCGCCTGCAACGTTTGCGACGATTATCCAGCAGACCCGCGCTCAATACTCATCTTTCGGAGGCGTGATGCTGTGGTATGTGCTTCATGTACAACACAGCTCGGTGCTGTACTTACGGGCCACAGGGATGCGTCGCAGGCGTACGCAAACGGAAGGTTCGACCAGGCGGTGAAGTCGGCGCTTACGAACGGCGCTCCTGCGGCCCCGACTACTGTCCTTACTACGGCAAGGCCACCTACGACTACCGCGAAGCCGACTACCACCGCCAAGCCCACGACGACCGTCAAGACCACCAGTGCGAAGCCGACTACTTCGGCTGGAACGAGCAGCTGTGGCGTTGTGGCACCGTGGCAAGCCAACATTGCGTATGAGGTACGATCCGCTCTCTTCGCATGTGAAGTTCAGCTAATCCAACATGCAACAGGGCGGCGACCAGGTCACCTATAACGGACATTTGTGGACAGCCAAGTACGTCTGCCGTCTGATACTTAATGAAATAGCTCTCACGAATATTTTAGGTGGTGGAGCGAGTCCGATGTGCCAGGCGGTTCTGCAGGCGACTGGACCGATGATGGATCATGCGCATCCGCGCTCGTCTTCAAGACGAACTACCGCACCAACCAAGCGCACGCGCACATACCTGCGACTGGTGTTCGCGGGCCCGCGCATGCAGCTACCACCACCGCGGCCGCAGTGCCGAAGTTGAGGATCAAACGCGATGAGTAGGTGGGAAATGTTGCAAGGTTGGACTGTGACGGTTTCTCCAACTTCGGCTATGGCTACGTTCCGCCTTAGATCGTCTCTCTAGGTCCTTGGTATCTGTTCATCTTCATCTCCCGCTGTTTGACTGTGGGTAGTGAGTTGGGGTTTATGGCGAATAGAACAAACTTAACTGCAACCCGGACAAACACAGTGCACTGTGGACTGGTGACTGCAGATGTTGGACAATAGAGGCGACTGGTCTCCCAGGGCGGCATCCAAATAGTACCCGTCGAGTACACACCGCGAAGATCCATTTGTACCCGGTGTGGCGACTGATTCATCGCCTTGAACGCTGAGAACAGGGCTTTACAAATTGAGTTAGTGTGGCCACGGCAAATGCCGGCAAGTCAAGCCACAACGACGAACGTGCGTGATCGACCTGCTCAGCGCTCATCCTGACTCCCTCCCTCCTTCTTCCTCCAGCTCTAGCTACGCACGCGTTCCGCTGTTCATCGTTAGCACTGGCCAGAAATGGGTCCGCTTGTCGAGCCCGGGATGCGAATGAGCCGCTGGGCGTTGGGCAGGACAGACTGCTCTGCAGAACCGACCCCCAAAAGTGAGCGCCACTGAAGAGGTACTATTTGATTGCCTCTCGATTGAATTATCCCGTTACCAGTGGCGCTTTTCTGAACGCATAGAAGATCAACCCATACCTGCGCATATGAAATCTATCGGCTTCTAGATCATAGGCTAGTTTCCCCTGCGCGCTACGAAGAAGGTTGGGCCTGGTTGACCTCGGCATGTCGGATCTATGTGCCTTTCGTTTTGACGGCTTTCCGCACCCCACGTTCGCCTTTTGGTCCTCTGTGCTTGCTGTGCCTGCTGTTACAGTTGGTCAGAGCGCCGTGGTCGCGGAGCGCCCATTGGGATACATAAACGAGATTGAGGGGCAGACTGGCAGGGTTTTCCCGTCGTCTCATCCACCTCAATTACGTCGATAAACCCAGTACACGCCAGGGATTATCTTCCTTGCGCTATGCGCGGCGTCAAGAGCCGGTTTAAGCCAAGTACTGCATCTGATGTCAGCTCGGACAACGAGGGAATCGCGCTCCGGCCACTAACCGCCTTCACTCCTCGCGTGCAACTCAATGAGCGGCGGCACTCTGCTCTGACAAAGATTGACAGAGCTCCATTCTCGTGAGTACCGTGCTCCCTTTCCTTCAAGCCTGACTGACGTGTGGCACAGATGGTTCCATGTCAAGGTGTGGCTGGTCGCCGGTGTGGGCTTCTTTACTGATGCGTTGAGTGGTGATCATCCTTCGTGTACTCTGATGCACTCTGACACGTGTCTTAAGCTACGATATATTTGCCATAGGGATTGGCGCTCTCATGATTGGCAATGTCTACGGGAATGGTACACGCATTGCAGCTTCTACACGTCGCATGAAGCTGAAATTCCGAAGGCGGCTCGCTTCCGCCTTTGACAGATCTGGGTCTCAAGATCGCGATGCCAATAGGGAATGTCTTCGGCCAGCTTGGTTTCGGGATCCTTGCTGACCGCGTTGGGCGCAAGCGCATGTGTACGTCGAGCAACTCCTCCTTACGACTCGTCTGCTCATGCTCATCTGCAGATGGGGTTGAACTCAGCATCATCGTCGCGTCTTGTTTTGCACAAGCTCTCACAGGTAGTGGCCCCGCACTCAACGCAATCGGGGTCCTCACGGTATGGAGGTTCTGCATGGGTGTAGGCATCGGAGGAGACTATCCTTTGAGCGCGGTCATCACCTCCGAGTTCGCTGCCACTCGCTCGAGAGGGAGACTCATGACGGCCGTCTTCGCTTCGCAGGGTTGGGGAAACCTAGGTGCGCTTTCACATACCCTGCACTTTATACGTTGCAATACTTACCAAGGCCGCAGCTGCGAGCATAGTCGCTCTCGTGGTTCTCTCAATCTACAAGGGCGCCATACTATCCGAAGGTACCGAGAGCATAGTGGCAATGGACAGATGCTGGCGCTTCCTCATTGGACTTGGCTGTGTGCCAGGCGTTATCGCCATCTATTTCCGGCTCACTGTCCCCGAGACGCCTCGTTTCACGATGGACGTCGTACGCGATATCAAGCAAGCCGTACAGAATATCCAGGCGGTTCTCTCCGCCTACGGCGTTCAGCCTGGCGTATGGGAGGTTGACGAATCACGTCGCCCGACCTCTCCTATCGATGCACCCCGAGCATCATGGAGCGACTTCAAGGAATACTTTGGCCGGTGGGAGAATCTAAGGGTTCTGATTGGATGCTCTTACAGCTGGTTCGCGCTCGACGTATGTACATCCTCGCTGTATACGCTGTCGCCCACTAATAACCTTTAGGTCGCCTTCTATGGCCTAGGTCTCAACACCTCAAAGGTCCTCACTGCTAGCCTATTATCAGCTATTGGCATTCAAGAGAGCCACGA
Source organism: Peniophora sp. CONT (assembly GCA_001632445.1). Taxonomy (NCBI): domain Eukaryota; kingdom Fungi; phylum Basidiomycota; class Agaricomycetes; order Russulales; family Peniophoraceae; genus Peniophora; species Peniophora sp. CONT. Next base: position 20,306 of record KV424619.1, read on the forward strand.
GCCATCTCCGGCGGGAAGCTTCAACAACATCTACAACATCACTCTCTTTACCTTGCTTATTGCCGGAACCAGTCTCATACCCGGATACTGGGCTACTTTTCTCCTGGTGGATCGCTGGGGTCGAAGGCCCATACAGCTGATGGGCTTCGCAGTGCTATTCGTGCTTTTTCTTATCATGGGTAAGATCGATCGGTTGGCCTTGTATGTTCTGATGTGCTTACCGCGCAAGGTTTTGGGTACAATGCTCTCATGGGTTCAGAGATCGGGTCAAAGGTTTTCGTCTTCATCTACTGTCTTGCCAACTTTTTCCAAAACTTCGGGCCGAACACAACCACTTTCATTATTCCGGGAGAGGCATTCCCCACGCGCTACCGGGCGACGGCGCATGGTATCTCGGCTGCGAGCGGAAAGTTTGGAGCCATCGTCGCCCAAATCATATTCTACATGCACGGGGACTCCATTCGACTCATGTACGTCCATACGCCCACCATCTATGTGCTCTTCTGACCATTATCTCGGTGTAGTTTGAGAATCTTTGCTTTCATCATGCTCAGCGGCATCTTCTCCACGCTGCTCCTTCCAGAAACCAAGGGTCGGTCGTTGGAAGAGATAAGCAACGAAAAGCAGTCGGGGTTCATTCGAGGTTCGTCTCCCGGTTGTGAAGGAGATCTACCGAGCTCAACTACAATTACAGGTGTCAATGCATTCGAGTTGCGCAACGGCATTGTCCTCAAGAGGGTTCACTAGCTTTCGTAACTGATACCAGTTTGTGTATCACTTATCTTGTCTCGTTTGGTCGCATCCCAACTCGCATTTCTTCGCTCTGTTACCGGACGCTTGTATCTTGGTTGTATCTAGTGTACTGTATGTTTTCATGTCGCAGAAGCAACGGAACAACTATATGAAGTCATCACCTGCCCGGCAAAGCGTAAGTTACAAGAGTGTACAGTGGTACATGGAGGGTCAAAGCAAAACGCGGAGTCAGCGGCGAGAGCCGAACTTCCGGCTCGGCCGGTCCCGAGATGATGGTCCGCGCTTCATCGCCCTCAGGCCTGCAGCCTGCCTTTTCCCCACACACCACCACTACCCGCGCCCCCATTACTCGACCGACCACTCTCAGGTCGCTCCGCGCGTAAACTAGCATGCCGAAGGTGCGTTTGATACATATTCGGATCCAAGGATATAAGCACTCACAATAAACGTGCAGAACAAGGGAAAGGTTTGTCTATGCGCGATCTCACCCACATGTGCCACAACTCATGCGGATTTGTCGCTCAGGGTGGAAAGAACCGGAGGCGTGGTAAGAATGAGAACGACGACAACAAGCGCGAGCTTGTCTTCCGCGAGGATGGGCAGGAATATGCGCAGGTCATCAAGATGTTGGGCAACGGGCGCCTGGAGGCGATGTGCTTCGATGGCGAGAAGCGCTTAGCACATATTCGTGGCAAGATGCGCAAGAAAGTACGTATTTTATCTTTCGATTATCGTGCGTGCAGCTGATAGTGTGGCGGCGTGCAGGTCTGGATTAACCAGGGAGACATCATTCTCATCTCGCTGCGTGAGTTCCAGGACGACAAGGCGGATGTCATTGTCAAGTATACGGCCGACGAGGCCCGTAACTGTGCGTCTATCATATCCTATATGTGTGCTGTGTATCGGCTAAGGCTGACACCTGCTTACAGTGAAGGCGTATGGCGAGTTGCCAGAGAACGCCAAGATCAACGAGACGGACACGTTCGGCGAGGAGGAGGGCGAGTGCACATTCGAGTTCGGGGACGACGACGAGGTCGACATCGACGACATTTAAGTGTATCCTTGTCTTGCAGTGAGGATCCACAGAAAATTTCCCACCTTGACTTCACTGACACAACGGGCCTACAGTTCTCTGTATTATTTGCATCGATCCTGATCTGTACATGTCCATGTTCATACCACCTCTGCTATCGACTAGATGCAAGCCACATAATGCGTCATCGGTCTACCTTCGACCTAATTCTCGCCCCGACCAGACTCACAACCAGCGGTGATACTAATAGCGGCTCATCTGACGCCCCAAGAACTGCGGGTCCTCGGTAATGAAATTTATTGGGCAAAGGGCTCCCCGTGAAGCGATATCCATTTTTGAACGACCTTCGCCCAATAAAGCGCCGGGCGATACTCATCCGGACTCATCTTACCTGAATATGGGTCAGTACGCCGTAGGATAATGTCCAATCACCTATCGAGTCACTTACTGATGATGAGTCCACGGCGTGCCCATGCATCGACGATCAGGCTTCCCCAGAAGATCATCCATGCCATCGCCCATGCCCATCCAAGCGGTCCACGCACTTTCACTCCCGTGCTTTGTGCAAACAATACCTCCAACGCGATACCCACCCCCATCATGGTGAAAAAGAATGTAATAGCGCTCAAGTCTGTGCCCATTCCCGCGCCCCAGGTGCCAAAATCGTGCATGAGGCCGGAGACGAAGAACGCCCCGACCACGCCACCCGCACGGCCAGCGATTCGGAAGCCTGGTCTGGCGCCACAGGTGATAAATGCGCGCTTGAAGACCTGGTGCCAACGTGTGCCCCAGAAATCTCCAAGGCTCTCTGCGCGCCAGGGTGCGTGGAAGAGCGGTGGCCACTGTTCGGGCTTCTGTCGCAAGATGGCGATGGAGAAGGCTGCAACGGCGTTATATGTCGCTTGGAAGGAGAAGCAGAGTCCCAGCGGGCATAGGAAGGTCATCGCGACGACCTTGCCGTATCGCAGAAGAGGAGGGAGCGTTGGGTCGAAGATTGTACCGCCTGCAGGGTGCGTCGGCAAGGTGTCGGACGGGTAGAGAGTCCAAGATTGCTGCGCAAAAAGCACGAAGTCAAACAAGATCTGCACTTTGACGAAGCTCTCTAGATGCCCGATCGCCGACGTGGCAGACCCTGGTGAGCTGTCTCCCCGTTCTTTGGGAGGGACATGGATGTTCTTTCCCCAGTCCCAACCCACCCCACGTGCATTCCAGACAAGATCGATGGCGTTCCACATGGCTCCGAGCAGCTGGGTCGTAAATGCCTTTGAGGCATCTTGTGGGAGAATAGACCACTTGGTGCGCTTGTACTGCTTCGCTACAGCGAAGTCTGTGGCGCGCAGAATGATGAAGGAGAGGAACCACTGGCGACTCCGTCAGTACAGGCAGGAGAGGGCTACTGTATTCAGATGCGCACGCATGTGGAGTACGATATCCAGTTGTTCCCTGGCTCTGGGGAGGGATCGTAGTCGTAGCGCGTGCCTACTCGCCAGGCCATCCCGGCCGTGATTGGGAGAACCGCCAATCGCAGCTTGCGGGTGTTCGGAAGTTGAACGAGCACACCGAGAATATACCATAGAAGCAGGACGGGGAGGAACTCGGCGTAGAAATTGTCCTTCGTAAACGGTATGCGATCGCTGGCTTGAGGGAAGAACTGCCAGAACTTGCTTGGATCTGCGATATGGTACATCCTAATCAGCTGGGCCATCAGATCTTCGCGCGAACAAAGCGCACACAATGAAACGCACGAAATGTTGCCTCGATAGATGTTCGTGAGTCCTATGGGGAAGTATTCTGAAGACGCCATCCTCGATATGCGTAGCAGTAGATGGTGGGCGGAAGAAAACGGTACACGAAGGGGCCACTTATACTAGTACCGAGAACACAGCCGAGAATTAAGACCGACGTGTCGTATACCGGTGAACACGATACTCAACCGATGACAGTGCAGCGAGGGTTGGCAGGAGCTGCACTAACGTAGCACTTTGCGTTTGACACCAAACATACCAGTGCCCTCTTCGGCTCCGAAACAGTCCCCTTTTCGCTTGCTTAGATGACTCTGAGCCTGCTTCATCGGCAGCGTCTGTTCAGAAAACCAAGATCACTGTGGTATGCAGTCAGTCTATGACACTTACCTCGAAGGGCTACCAGAGGGTGTCATCAAGACTTACGAGTGCTGCCGATGTCAGAATCATGGCCTGCCATGAGTACTGATAATATCTTCTGGTAAACATGTTAAGACAGTCTGGTACCGACATTGACAAATATGATCGGATCCTAGTTCTCTCTTTCTGATGCGCGACAATCCCAATCCGTACATGTTTGTGAGTGCCATACCACTCTAGCTATTGAGCAGATATAATACATCATTACTCTGTCTCCTTCGATTCTCGCTTCGACTGGGTTCACAGCCTGCTGGGGTAATCGGCTTGCCCAAAGCCCAAGAATCACAGGTGCACAGTAATGAGTTCATTGTGCTAAGCGCTCTCCGTGAAGCGAGACCCACTTTTGCACAATCTTCGCCCAGTAGAGCGCCGGACGATATTCGTCCGCACTCATCTTGCCTGTATCTGGGTCAGAATGCTACAGGATTGTGCTCAGTCACCGATCAAGTAACTCACTGACAAAAACCCCGCGCCGTGTCCATGCATCGACGATCCAGCTTCCCCAGAAGAACATCCATGCCATCGCCCATGCCCATCCCAGTGGTCCACGAACCCTAAACCCCGTGCGCTGAGTGAACAGCGCCTCTAATACGATGCCTACGCCCATCATAGTGAAGAACATTGTGATGGTGCTGAACTCGGCACCCATTCCCGCACCCCAAGTGGCGACGTCATGGATTACCCCGGACACGAAGAACGCTCCGATAACGCCTCCGATCCGGCCTGCAATGAGGAAGCCCGGGATAGCACCGCACTTCACGAAAACGCGCTTCATGACCTGGTGCCAGCGTGTGCCCCAAAAGTCTACGAGGCTCTCTGCGCGCCAAGGTGCGTGGAAGAGCGGTGGCCACTGTTCGGGCTTCTGCCGCAGGATAGCGATGGAAAAGGCAGCCATCACGTTGTATATCGCTTGGAAAGAGCAACAAAGTCCAAGCGCGCAGAGGAAGGTCATCGCGACGACCTTGCCGCACCGTAGGAGAGGAGGTAGCGTTGGGTCAAAGATTGTACCTCCTGCAGGGTGGGTTGGCAGAGTGTCGGATGGATAGAGTGTCCAGGATTGCTGCGCAAAGAGCGCGAAGTCAAACAGAATCTGCACTTTAACGAAGCTCGCCAGATGCCCGCTCGCCGAGGTGGCCGAGCCCGGCGAACCATCTCCGCCTTCATTGGGAGGGACATGAATATTCTTTCCCCAGTCCCAACCAATGCCACGCGGATTCCAAACGAGGTCGAGGGCATCCCACACGGCTCCAAAAATCCGGGTCGTGGTGGTTCGTGGTGTATCTTCTGAGAGAATGGACCACTTGATGCGCTTGTATTGCTTCGCCATAGCGAACTCTATTGAGCGCATGACGATAAAGAAGAGAGTCCACTGGCAGCTCTCGTTAACGCATACAGGTATTACACTGATGATATGCTTACGCAGGGAACACACCCTAGCAGGTGACCACTAGTATTTCCTGGCTGAGGAGAGGGGTTGTAATTATAGCGGGTGCCTGCTTGCCAAGACATCCCGGCTATGATTGGGAGAACCGCCAGTCGCAGCTTGCGCGTATTTGGGAGTTGAACGAGCACGCCGAGAAGATACCATAGAAGCAGAATAGGCAAAATCTCGGCGTAGAAGTTGCCCTTCGTAAACGGTACGCGATCGCTGGCTTGAGGGAAGATCTGCCAGAATTTGCTAGGGTTTGCTGCGATATCGTATAGCCTATCTGGAGTGTCAGTTCCGTAAACAAAGTATGAAAAAACCACACACCAAGTATCGCTCGATATGTTCCCGCGCCCAACCCTCAAAATCCTTAACGAGAAAGATTTGGAGGACGCCATCTTCGAGAGACTCGTGTATACTACTTACTTGAGGGCAGGAACTTAAGTAGGACGCGAGAAAGAGCCCACTTATGTGGACCGTGTCATTGAAACCGGCTGCGTAGCGAGATAGATTATATGCATGATCATCGCCGTGCTGAACCGATGTCAGGGCAGGATGATACAGTTGGAGAGCGGGGGTCCGTACGGCACAGAAGGTATTCAGGGGCACTCTAGCGGAAATATCGGCTCTGGCTCCGAGAACGCCCAATACATTTACTCCCAGCATGATCTTCACCAGCATCGTGTCAGTTCATAAAGCACGCCATGGCGGGCTAAACTGTAAATGTAACCGGTTTTTCCGCAACAAGGAGCAGTAATCCACGGCTAGACTCGGAAGGTATCCGCATATCGATTGCTGCCCTACCGGCCCAGCTCAGTCTCCGGCAGCCCAGTCCAATTCAATAGGAAGGAGATCGTTGTTGTGTCATGGTGGCGGTCGCCCGCAAACTTGCGTTGGCGCGAAGAGCGAGTGTGGGAGTTCAAAACGCGATCACATGGCTTTTTCGGTTAGTCTCGTTACTACCAGCCCGCCGCCGCAAGAGTTCGAGAGGGTGAGGTCTGCTATCGTGGAGTGCTCGCCTCCTGACGCGATGTCAGCCTGACTGCTAGGCTATCTTTCGAAGTGAGCAGGGGATCCTGCGTGATTGTCGTTCCACGCTGAGGTACTTACTCCAGCAATCACTCCACACAAAGTCTGGCTTTTGTCAACCTTTTAATGTATCAAACGCGCAAGAACAAACAGTCATGATACATTTGAAATCGATACGCCCACAAAGCAAAAACATCAAGAGACGAACACTGAACAGGACATCGTATGATGATCTCACTTCCTCTTCTGCATTCAAAGTTAGGCTGCGATCGCTACGGTTCTCACATTGAGTATACATACCATGGCCCCCTGAAGGTTGGATATGGAGCTCGAAATTGCGTCCGAGTTTCCGGCCCGAATAGCGTCCAAGTCAATGTCGAGGGTCGGCAGGTTATTCTGCACCGCTCCCGACATACTTGGCATCCTCGGCATCCCCGGCATGCTTGGAACGCCAAGGTTTTTGCCTATATCCTCCATGCTCGAGAACGACGGTAGAAGTCCAGTCGGAAAGAGCAGATTCATGGTGAGCCAAATGGAAGGAAGGCCGGGGAACTTGGCACGGATACGACGCTCGTAGATGGTGATGAAGATCGTAAGTGGGAGAAGCTGCTGGAAAGTAAACTCCTGCTACGACTAGCAGTATGGGTGAGACGTGCCATCATATCCTTCCACAGCTTTGCGCCCGAGTGCGTAAACGTCAAGAACCAGCTGAGAGGCAGCCAGAAGATATGCGCAAAAGCGGAGAACATGTCCTTGAATTCCCCGAGTACAATCTTTACGCGTTGTTTCAACGGCTTCTCAGTGTCTAGCAATATCTGTGGGTGCGGAAGAGGGATATCCGTGGGCAGCACCGGAAGCGGCGGAGCCCCAGGAGGCGCGTTGGGAGGGGGTACCTAGAACGGTCTGTCAGGGCATGAGTTGGAAGAGATTAACGAGGGTACACCCACAGAGTCCATCGGATCGGTTGGCTTTCTTGCTAGTGTAGAAGGGAGAACCGAGGTGAAGGAAGAGAGGAGGTTTGTGGCAGGAGATGCGCTGTTCTGCTACACATCAATATTGTCTACAGTGCAAAAGTTGGGGAAAGCCCACAGCGCTAACGTCGGTGATCTGCGGGTCTGACGGCGTCGCCTTGTATCGATTACCGACGGACGACACTGAATGTTTTTCCGAGTGTGAGCGTATCGATGAGTTGGAGGTCCTACGTTTCAACGGCGAGAATCGGCTTGACTGCAGGTCGCTGTGAACCTGGTTAACAGAGTTGTTCAGATTCTTTGAGAGACGGTTGAGGACGGTGGCCATACTTTGGAAGATCCGTGCATAGGTATAGATATAGAAAACATGTATATATACCGAGCGACAGCTTGTTCGGCCGGAGAGCGCGACGTATGACCTTCGCTTCGCTGCACACAGAACCAGGACCTTTGCCTTGTGATTATGGTATATGGCACAGTGCTTGCACGTAGAACCCCACGGGGTTCGCTCGAGAATGACGTCCGTGACATGCATGAAGCATCGCATGTATGATTGTCAGAAACCATAGCACAAATGAGTATTCGGTAGTACGCGTCGATCACCGATCCAGCCAGTTTATTACACAAACTAAGACTCCCTACATGTGCGAACTAGGTGTAGACGGGCCAGTCTCGTGGCGCATGCCCCTCGTCAGCGTTAGCAGTAGGTTCTCGATCCTCGCCTGTCGCTGCTGCAGTTCCTTCATCTCAGCCTTGAGGCTATTAACTGGCAGATCCTTGGCCTCTTCCAGCATCTCGGATATCCGGCGAACGCTCTCGTCGAGCTTGACGTCCGCGCCACGAGTGTCCGCTTGCGCCAAGTCTGCGCGAGCTCCAAACAGACGCGCCAGCGGGCTGCGCGAACCGAGCGAGGGTACATCAGAGACCCGAATATTACGCGTTTGTGACGCACTGAGGCGCAACTTGGGTTGCTTGCTGGGCGAGTTGGGAACCGAACGACCGCGGTCCATGCTTCTCTGTTCGCGCTCGGATGCTCGATTGCGTGGCGGTGTACGGATCGCAGGCAGCCCGTCGTCGCGCCCGTTCGCGCTCGGGCGGCTTGCCCAAGAACGCAGGCCTACTTCGTTTTCCGCGTCAGAGCCGAAGAGGTCCCGGTCTGCGTCGTCATCCGCGTCCTCGAGATCGCTTTCCACTTCGAAGATCGCTTCATAGACACCATTGGAGTCAGGCCGCAGCATTGCTTCGAGTACCGGGAGCGATTTGATGGCCCGTGGCAGAGAATGAAAGGCGGAATGTACGGCGGACTGAGTTGAGTCCCATAGCGAGTCGTGCGTGAGCATGAATCGCTCGTATATGTGAACGGCGATGAGGATGGGGAATGACTACGGGTCGTCAGTGCATATCAAATCGTCTGAACGCAGTTGACATACGGTCAGACGGATAAGGAAAACGTTCAGAGTATGCAATGCGCGCGGCGACAAGATGAAACTTGCGGGCCAGAGTATGATAAACGCCATTAGGTTGAAAGGTGGCTGGTAACTGATGAGGGCATCGCTCTTCATCCTGCACCGAAGTCAGTTATCTTTCCGCGATCAATTGAGGTAGTCACGAACCCTTCCATAGTTCCGATGGTATATTGGTAAAGGTACTGTTAGGTATGAGTAAGTCGCCTCAAACTTGACTGATTGTCAGCCATACCTCTTCGCTAGCATTCTATCGAATGTTCAACGTCAGTATGATCCTGGTACAGAGGATAGGTAGCGGGGACTCACCGCATCAATCTTGGCAAGCGTGTTGCTCAATATCGAGATGAGAATGGTAAGCAGTAGCGTATTGCTCAAAGCAGCGAAGATGGTCATGATGACGGGTCCTATGACAGGATGGAAGGAGGCCGCTTGCGAGAAAGAGAGGTAGGTATTGCCGAACCAGATCTGGATCATGAGCCAGACTATCGATCTGACGGACCATGTGTCGCCTCCAAGTGTCCAGAGCGTGAGCATGACACCAGAGAAGCATATCGTCTGCGCGGGAGTGAGATGCAAGTCGATGTTTGATAGAAGGTGTTGGCTTACCGCGATGCACATAAAGAAGATGAATTCGGCGCCCATAGCCCGCAATGCCCTGCGCGTGAAGAAGTAAGTACAATGCGAGCATAGAGATCGGATGCACTCACAGAATGACCATGTTGTTAGAGACCATGAAGAAGGCCAACCTGGGCAATAGGATACAGGCGCCCGTTGCGAGGATGTCGAAGCCCCACTGAGAGAGGTAAGCTAAAGGGATGATCAGAATACAAGCGATCTGGTTGGTGATTTATAGCCTACTGTCCCCTGTGACGAGGCCGCGCACGCGACAAACGAAGTAGACCAAGGTTATGGCAACGAAGAAGGTATCGAAGACGTTCCACATCTATGTACATTGCGTCACGTTCAGATCCAGAGGGTATTCAACTGGATGCTCACGTTCGCAATATAGACTAGGTCGCGGTCAGCAGTTATTAGAGCGATGGTAACTGTAACACTCACTTCTCCAGCCGTGCTCTATTGAGGCAGTGTATTCGTCCAGAGCAAAGGCCAACGCAAAGACCATGAAGACGACCTCAAAGGCATGCAAATGTTCCAGGTCGCGATGTGTCATGCAAAGCATGTAGGTCGTGAAGAGCAAGGCGAAGTTCAAGAACTCCAGGAGCGCGCCATAGCGTGGAACGCGCAAACTATTCAAGCGTTAGTTGGATGGAATAGTCAACAAGTAAGTTCAACCCACCGGTAATGGTCTAACCAAGGCGCCTCACGTATATTATAGATCGAAACGCCGCGGCTCTTGTAGTTGTCGGCGACCAGTGAACGCGACGCAGCCGAGTGCGAGATAACTTTCCCAGAGTATATGTCGTTCACTACTGATTGCACTACCGAAGTTGCAATGAAGCGCTTTGCTTTGGTCGCAATGGCAATCTCCAATACAGACAGCGGGTTCTGTAGAGAATCCTCACTTCCGCCTAAGACGGTCTTCACTTCATTAACGACCTCGTCCGCCGCGCCGGCCAGCGGGTCGTATGGCGTGGTCAAAACAGTGACAAGTTGGAGCTTATTACTGGCGAAGTGACTGATCAACTTCATAGCCAGTAACTCGCACAAGTGTGCGCGAGACTTGTTCATGCCTGCATGCGCGAGATCGTTTTCGGCAGCCGAGAGAAAGTGGTCTCGGACGACGAGACAGACGTAGGCACTGGCCGGATTATTGGTGCGGGCATATTTGAAGACAAGTGGTCGGACTAGGGTGAAGTTGATGTCGCTGGCGGTGAGTTGACTGGAAGGAAACGTTAGAGAGGCTGGTGTAGATTATGCGCGGCTGCACACGACGTACTCCCAGGTAAACACGGTATCTGTCAAACACTTGTCAACTTTGTTGAAGTGAGTACAGACACTAATAGTCAGTCACGCACCGACATCCCTCTATAAGGCAGTTCCTTTTCAATACCGAGTCCTTCCGTTTGCACCATGCACTCACGATAACGTCCCGCTTTAGCGCTCGTATGTATGGGAATATCTTGACTGAAACAGACGCCTCTGCCGCTGGGCTGAGCAGCGCCCGAGTCTGCTCCTCTAAGTCCATGTCAGGCGAAAGGAAGAGGCAGGATAGCTCGCCGTCGCGTGCAGCGAGGTCGAGGGCGGCAAGTGGAGCGCGGAACTTGCAGATGGCCGTAAGAGACACGCGCGACGTCGGATAACAGATTCACAACTCGGAACACTCGGCAACCTGCTATAGATTCAACAATGAAGCTCCAAGATACAGCTGCACCGAAGCCCCCTTCAAGACATGGTGGTCTGCTCGAAGATGTCCGCCATGGGGAACACACTGCCAGGTGCACTCGGCATCGGACAAGGATCGGATGCGGCGCCGGACCGACATCGCCGGATTAGGAAAACACCGACGCGTCGATGTTGGGACCGTCGACGACTTTGCTGGTCACCTCCATGGACGAACGAACCACACCCACCCATTTGCCACCCATTGACATTACACGATACTTCCCTCCAAGGGGAACAACGTTACTCGCGTGTTCGATGGAAGGATGCGCTGAGAACGCTTATTGTAATGCCTTGAGTGTGGGCACCTAGCGTCGCCTTATTGTTGTGTCTCTTGCCTTCTACGAGATCTGCCTAATCTTCATCAGAATGCACGCAGTCGAACACGCTCTGCGGACAAGTGTCAATTGTAATGTCTGTATACGGTCCGCTGGACCGGAACCACGGATGTGCGCAAAACAACAGCGTGTGAAGCAGTCTTGTTCTAGGATAGGCACGGGCGCGCTTGTACATCACAGCCTGCCACCGCTGGCTCTTTCGCCCTTTCAATCCACCCCACCACCTTCTTTTTCGACCGTTCGGTCTCATAATCTCGCGTCCTCGCTTCCTTTCTCTTTGTCTCAGCACGCGCTAGTCTCTTTATTGTTTCGTGTCTTGCTATAATCTACGGTCATGCGTTTCTTCACTTCCAGCAGCTCTTCTGGCTCCCTGTCTCGCCCTCACACTCCAACCGACAAAACGAACATGGGTTGCTGTCACTCGGGTCGCATCGACTATGAGCACGATCCTGTGCACCTCTGCCACTTCGACATGCATCGCGTTGTGGGCAAGGGCGCTTTCGGCAAGGTACGCTTGGCCCAAGCTTCGGCCCAAGTTGCGGTGGCATACTCACACTCCCCATCCTATAGGTCCGAGTAGTGCAGCACAAGAGGTCCAAGGCGGCCTACGCCCTCAAGTACATCAACAAGCAGCAATGCATCAAGCAAAAGTCTGTTGCGAGCATCATCCAAGAGAGGCATCTACTCGAGGAGGTGTGTACCCAGCGGCCCCTCGCCCCTCCTTCTCACAGCTAATATATCTTCACAGCTCAACCACCCTTTCCTTGTCAACCTTCGCTATGCTTTCCAGGACGAGGAGAACTGCTTCTATGTTCTCGACCTCATGATGGGCGGTGACCTGCGATGTACGTCCTGGAGTTGTGCTCGTCGTGTCCTTTGTTCTCACAATGATCACAGTCCATCTCAACATGAGGGGATGCTTCCCTGAGCATGTAGTTCGCTTCTGGGTGGCAGAGCTTGCCTGCGGCCTCTCGTACTTGCACGAGAAGCGCATCATCCACCGTGACCTGAAGCCGGACAACATCCTGCTCGACGCTGCTGGACATGCTCACATCACCGACTTCAACGTCGCCATTCACTACTCTTCGCGGAGGCGGCATACTTCTGTCGGCGGAACCATGTACTACATGGCACCCGAGATGCTCGATCCTGCACGGCCCGGCTACTACTGGCAGATCGACTTCTGGAGTCTCGGCGTTGTCGCACACGAGCTGCTCTGGCACTCGCGCCCATTCGAGGGCAACTCGGTTGAGAAGCTCACGCACAGCGTTCTCTCCGATCCCATCACTGTTCCTCCGCGCGTTGTTCCCAATATGGCGCCTGTCAGCCGCGAGGGATGCGGGGCTGTCCTCTCGGTACGTTCCTCTGACATCCTCGTGTTGATAGAGCGCCCAACCTGATACCCGTCTGACAGCTCCTCGACCGAAACCCCCATACGCGCCTTGGATGCCGAAGCGTCCCCACCAGCCTCGGGGAGATGAAGAGCCACCCGTGGTTCGCCAATTTGGACTGGCGACGCCTGGAGAGGAAAGAGCTTCAGCCGCCTTATGTCCCCGATGTTCGTGACTTCCGTACTTCTTCACAGCCTGTCATTCTGACATTCTCATAGGGGTCTCGTGCCAACTTTGATGTCGGTCTTGAGATGGACGACTACATGTCGGGCGAGAAGCGTCTCACCTCCAAGCGTCGTGCCTTGCCGGACATGGAGAAGCTTTCTCCTGAACAAAGGACGTTCTTGGAACAGTTCACCCTCTTCGACTTCGAGCGTTCTCCTCGCACGTCGTACTACCCTCGCAACGAGTCGATTGGCTCGTCTGCGCCGCCCTCGACTACGGGAAGCACATACGTCGGCCACTCGCGCGGGCAGTCGCCAACTGAGTCCGGGAAGAGCACTTCGTCGACACGCACGTCTTCAGACCGGTCTAGCACTACCCGCTACACGCCCAGTACACAAAACGTTGTCCCCCCGACACTGTTGGCTGGCTACCGCTGATCGACTTTGTTTCGTTTTCGTGCATCATTGTCTTCACTTCATTCTGGCTCGACGCCCCTTGTTCTCTTTTCGCATCGCCTGCCTCTTTCTGTCCATTCCAGGCCTTCCCATTCATAACTTATACCCTTCCGGAACACCAAACTTACACGCTTCATAATGGTCTCTCATCAGTGTATCAGACTTTCGCTCTCGTGTATCTACTGTAGCATTACTACCTGCCTGCGAACCAGCCATTGTAGCCGTACACATGTTCTCCCTTTGTTCATGCCCAATATATACATCAGCTTTGCTGTTACGTGCCACACATTAACAGGATCCGAATAGCAATGTTTGCCGGTCGCCAGGTTAACCTATCTGGCGTAAAATATACACGAACGCGTGCACGCGTTCCTTGAGGTAGTCACGCCACCGTGTTTGCCGCAGCCGTCGCGCGTCATCGCGTTCTCCCGCTCGCCTTGTAGTCAACCATCACCATCCCTCGCGGTCATCCTTTAACACTCATACACCAGACTACTACGTATATGATCAGGGCACTCAGGATGTCCCAGATACCGACTATTCGTGACTGGTACGCCCGCGGCGCGCTCAGGGCCGCCAATTCTCCGAGCGTGTTCCCGGCGGCGGCCAGCCTCCTTGACCGGATCTCTATACAGTCAGTATCTCGGAGTTTTCTCGGACTGCTATAATGAACTTTTCGAGCTTGGCGACGGCAGAGATCGAGCCTCTGGGCCTGAACTGGTGCAGTCTTGAACTCTACATTGCACATTGTGCAAATAGCATCGCCTAGTTGGAGTCTTGTAAGAAAAACCGACGGCTCAGAATCTTACTTCATATGACAGTAAAGGAGATATCACCAAGTTGGATGTTGACGCCATAGTCAACGCAGCAAATAGAAGCTTGCTCGGTACTTTCTTCCTGGTACACTAATGTAATAAGGTCACTGAATGCTCTGCACCAGGTGGTGGTGGAGGTAGCCATTCGCGTACAATCTCTACTGGGGCATGTACTAACTCTCAGCACAGTCGATGGTGCCATACACCGCGCAGCTGGCCCAGAACTGTACGATGAGTGCGAAACTCTAGACGGATGTGCTACTGGAGATGCGAAGATCACCAAAGGCTATCGTCTTCCTGCGTGAGCGTGGCAACCCGATGCATTATCCTGGTCTGATCAAGATGGGTAGACGTCATGTTATCCATACTGTAGGACCTGTGTACTCGGCAGCGAAGGAAGATCGGGTGGCCACCCTTCTCGCCTCCTGCTATCGCCGTAGCCTCGAACTCGCATCTGAGCATCAGTTAAAGTCAATTGTAAGCTTCTGGTTGAGTGACGTTGACGACAGTATCATAACTAATCCGTGTACAGGCTTTCCCGTGCATATCAACAGGCGTCTACGGCTATCCAAACGAAAGTGCCGCCCACATTGCGCTTCGGGAGGCCCGCACCTACCTTGAATCGGATGCCGGGAAAGAAGTATGTGCACAGGTCACACTTCTGCGCCGGCTTTATCTAACGCCAAACCCAGATTGAGCGGGTCATCTTTGTCGTCTTCTTGCCCATTGACACAGAAGTCTACGAGTCAGTGCCTTCTGGCCCTTCTCAGCAAACAGCTTGTTAACCGTGCATGCATCCAGGAACCTTACGCCACAGTACTTCCCGCAGGATCCGAAGGCGGAATCGGAATCAGTGATTGCGGCCGGCGGTGAAGAGAAATCTTGATTCATAGACACGGATATGCGTACCTATGCTATTTCATTGACGTTATTCATGGACTTGATGTTCAAAGACGCGTAGAAGCGTATCTGGTCCAGAGATATTGGCCTTCGCCGAGGGCAAGCTCTCTTTCACCTCTACGCTCAGTCTTCCCCGCACATCCCCGCGGGGAAACGTGCCCGATCGCGCAGCTTATTGAACATTTGCTGCAGGTGGAGTCCGGAGAAGTTCTATATTCTTGTGCCTGTTTGTCGTGTCCAGGCGGCACTTTCGCAACGGGCCGTCCGCGGGCCGTACCTCTCGTGACCCATATCCTAGCAGTCCGCGCCGGCACCGGGTACCCCTGTAGTGCCCGCAAGCCCTGAGCATTTACGCGCCGCTCGACCTCGCCTACTTAAGGTCGGCGTAGTTGAAATCTCGGCTTCCGAGCTTTCGTGCTTCTTCCTTCACGAACGTGATTGCTGTCTTGCGCGGTCTTTGTTCATCATGGGCAAGGCATTCAACATCTTCACCGCAGTATTCTGCAGTATCGGTACGATACACCTTGTCTCTATCTCTTGCAGTCCTAACATACCTTACAGGTTCATTCCTCTTCGGGTGCGAGCGATAGTTCACGGCGCTACTTGACCTCTATATTGAACACACCTTTCCTCCAGTTATGACAGCGGTGTCATCTCCGCCGTCTTGACGATGACTACCTTCAAGGATCATTTCCATAACCCGAGCGACACAATTGCTGCCGCCGTCGTATCGACGTTCGCAGGTGGATGTTTTGTGGGTTCAGCTGCCGGTTCTTGGTTTGTGGGTTCGCACGGGGGTTGAAATGTAGCGCTGAGCGCAGTTTCTTGTGCAGGTTGAACGACAGGCTGGGTAGGAGATTGGCGATTCAAATTGGCTCATTTGTGGGTATCGTTGGCGTGGCTTTGCAAACCGCAGCACCAAATATGGCGTGCATGCTGGTTGGACGTATAGTGGGTGGAATGTCCATTGGGTACGTTTTCGTGAGCTGCGAGAAGATGGTGCCCTAACGAAACTATTAGCCTGCTATCCATGTCGGTACCTCTCTATAACGTGAGCGCGATCGAGATACTTTCCAACGCGCGCGCATTACTGATCACTCACATCCTCAGACCGAGATCTCGCCGCCCAAGATTCGTGGTTTTATAGTGGGCTTATCACAGCAAATGCTTGGAATTGGGTTCATCGTGTACGTTCTCCTCGACCTCTTAGTGTTGTCTTTGCTCTAATTCCGTCCGCACAGTGCAAACTGGGTTGGTTATGGAACACAGTTCATGGACTCAGATGCGGGATGGCGCATCCCGATCGCACTCCAGATGTTGCCTGCTGGACTGTTGCTCGTCGGCATCCAATTCCTTCCCCAGTCTCCGCGCTGGCTCATCGAAGTCGGTCGCGACGAAGAGGCTCGCAAGGTCATCCGCCAGCTTCATGGCGCGGCCAACGATGTTACTGCTGCTGAGGCCGATGCGGAGTACGAAGTCATGGCTGCCGCTATCCGGGCAGATGTCGCGACTCGCACCAACAGCATCTCTTCTTTGTTCACATCGCGCTCGATGACCTGGCGTACGCTCGTTGCTGTAGGAGTGCAAGTTTTCGGCCAATTTACTGGCATCAATGGTTCGTCCCGGCGTCACCATATCATTCTCCCTGCACGCCCTTACACACATTCAGTCATTAACTACTACGGCCCGAAAATCTACGCATCGCTAGGCTATGGTCCGGGTACCGTCGTCCTGATCCAGGGCTTGTTCAGTGCAGCGGGCCCCATCACGAATGCTTTGTGCGTCGACCTTCTCCTCGTCAATCATCTTTGACCTCACATTGCTTCTCAGCTTCATCCTGTTCGTCATCGATCGTGTTGGCCGTCGTAGGCCTCTCCTTTTCGGGGCCGCGTCTCTCGTCGTACTTTTCTCCATCCTCGCCGCTATCATCGCCAGTTTCCCGCCCGGAGCCGTCCAAAACCCCGCAGCATCAAAGGCTGGAATTGCCGTTGTGTTCATGATGACCATAGTGTTTTCTCTATCGTTCGGGGTAATCTCCCTATTTTCATACGCAACAATGGACCCGTGTGCTGACAACTGTCGAAGCCTGTCAGTTGGGTATTGGCCTCTGAAGTACGAGCATACGCTTCTCAGCGAGTACATCGTAGGCTCATCATCCAATTTTCAGGTCTTCCCCACGTCCACCCGTTCCATTGGGACCAGTGTTGCGACTTGCTCGAACTGGGCTTTCAACGTTCTTCTCTCGCAAGTATCACCTCTCGCCATGGACTCCATCGGCTGGAAATTCTACATTATCTTCATCATCCTCAACACGATCGACGGTGGTGTCATGTATGGTAAGTCGCTTCAAGCCGTAGCTCTTTGTGGACGCATGAGCTCATGCTCGCACAGTATTCTTCCCAGAAACTAAGGGCCTTACGCTCGAAGAGATGTCGTCTGTGTTTGGCGATCACACCGAGAAGGAGGCTATCGCTCAGCACACGGCACCTAAGGACACCAACAGTGACCACTTCCATGACGAAAAGGCATGATTTTATCAGTCATGTGTATGCATTGTTTGCACGATTTACGATCTCATCTCACTGGGCTTTGCTTGTATCATAGTACCATAATTTGACAGCCCTGCACGCCCTGAATCACTTCCATCAGGGAAATCACTCCCTGCTCATACGCGCTCATATCGCTCATACGCGCTCATGTGAGCGCGTGTGAGCAAGCCGCCATGAGCGCGTATGAGCGCTCCTGACAAGGTACGTCTTTTTCGTGAGCAGCTATGAGCAGCTATGAGCTGCTCACAGATCACTCATAGGTTGCTCATAGATACTAATATTGGCTCATATATATACTCACCAGGTCGTATTTTCGGACCAGCTTGCAAATTTATTGATTATTAAAAAAGATAATTTGAACAGTAAACCATGTTTATTGACTAGCTAATAGTAAAAATACACATAATAAATACACGACTTCGTGCTAGACAGGACGAGAGCAATGTAGCTATCATAAAGACATCTAAAGCATGCCCACAGTAACACCCTCCCTACAATAGCCCAGCCTCACCCCATATCATGCTGCAGACAGACCGAGGCAGCTTCAAAACCTAGCCATCATGAGCACAAAGCCGAGAGACTAGACGAGCACCATGATGTACCTTACAACCAGAGATAATCGGGCAAGGCTTGAATGGAAGCTGGACAATATATTAGCAGGAGGTAGCCTTGCGGGAACGAGGCATACATACCTCAATTAGTACGATGACAAGATGTCATTACATTCAGACCATCCTAGTAGTAGCATGAGCAATGAGGGTGCGAGCGGGTGTTGTCGCGACGCACCTAGACGTCCCGCACCGGCAGATGACGACCACCGAATCAGATGGCGAGGTTGGTTCTACCTCGGCGCACGCATCGAACATGTTGAGCCCGAGCCGGCTTGCACGCGGGCGTGCACTTTCGTAGGCGGATCGAGTGCGAGGATGCGAGGGTGAGTGGCAGAGAGGGGACGGTGGTGATGGTGGTGGAAAGGAAGAAGGGAAGTCGCCTTTGCGGCTGACGCGTTCGGGTCGGAGCCGCTCGGAACGAGGGAGCCAATCGGGAATTGCCGAGTGCAAGGGAGCCAGCTGCCACGGATTCGCAAATGCGCGTCCTTCGTCTTCACCATCACGACGCGTTCTCCTCCCCTCCCCTTCCTTTCCTCTCCCTATCGCCCGCGCACGTGATTGCGTGCGTTACTGGGCACTACCCTCGTGCCCATGCTCGCCTTTCGCATATGTCGTGCTCGGTGGGAGGATGAGTCGGCTCGCGCAAGCTTGCGCCTTGGTGTAGGCTATCGTCCCCGCTCAAACGTTACTCCACGTACGTCGCTCGCCTCCTTTCCGCTCACACTCGCACTAACCTCTTTCCTAGATCACTCATGAGTCGTGTTGCATGCGTTATCTCATCTATGCTGGCGAGAAGTGGGTGCAGTAGGGCTGTTCACGAAGCTCGGTAATCATTCACTGTATCTTTTGATTAAATCATGTTGTCTCGTCTCGCTCTGTATTAACCGTACCTTGTGATAAAATATCATTTTCTCGTGCACTTCTCGTCAGGCTCACGCGAACTTGCAGTCGGTATTGAGTGATGAGAACTATACATCTAATGGTTAAAAATCAAGATACTTTCAGGGTTTTTATGGCTCAGTCAGATCCAATGAACAAATACCCCCCGATGTAAGTATTCATGAGGGCCTCGTGAGCTCCTGTGAGCAGTACATGAGCTTGTGTGAGCAAAAAGCATTTGGCTATGAGCAGGTCATGAGCAAAAGCTCAGATGAGCACGTATGAGCACGTATGAGCACATATGAGCCAAAATCAGGTGTGACCGGCCATGAGCCACGCTGAGCAGCCATGAGCAGGGGGTGGATTCCCTGATGTCGTACGTCCTGTATCGCGCAGTGTGGGTTAGATCGCCCCGGCCGGCTGTCCTCTCGGAGGCTGCGCCCCGACCGAGAAAACATGGGTATCTAACGCAAGCGGTAGGTTGAGTTACAGCGCCATGCATAATATTTGCTTTGTACATGAGATATCGAAATCAATCGACCAAGGTGCCATTGGCGAAAGGAGAGCGGACAAGAGCGGATCGCGGGCGGACATGCGTGGGAATTCTTGAAATAGGGTTAAGGTTGAGACAATGACGTCAGACGAACGAGAGCCAAACGAGAGTTGCCTACAATATTGAATATATAAGCCTTCTACAAGATTGTATCTCCCCTACCGTGTCAGTTCCATTTGCGAAGGACACAACAAGCCTCCCTCTTGGACTTTTGCTATTGCAGCTATAACACGCCAACACGGATGGCGGCTCGAGAATAAGTAGAATTGTAACAACATAATATCCGCTGAAGGAATATCACAAACAACAGGCGCCAGTACATGTACTATGTGGAGGCTCGAGGAATATACTCAGGCGGAGGCTCCTCGTGATCCCTGAGCATCCCTTGCAGCTGCCCGATTAGGCCATGTATAGCCTGCGGGTCAAGCTGCGCTGGCGTGGCGATGGGTGGGAGGTCATTTATGACTGGCGAGGTAGGTGCAGGCGGTACGTTGTCTGTAGGCGTCATATTGGCTGTAGGACCCCTATTTGGTTGCAACGGTGAGGGCGGCGAGACGTTCGCAGTATGTCCGGGTCGAGGTGTATTAAGGAGCGACAGAGTTGACGCGACAGGGCTGCTCGTGGTTCGTATGGTCGAACTACCCGTTAGGGTTGGTACCTGCGTGCTACCCTCGGAGGCCAGTTTGCGATCAAAGCGAGATTGTGCACCAGGCGATTCGCCTGGAGGGAATGGGTCTGCTGCAAGTGGTGATCTGCGCGCCCGAACCTCTCCTGCTCTTCCCGCACGACGTCGGCGGTATAGCATTATCGCGATCACGATCAAGACCAATGCTGCGACACCCCCAACTACGCCTCCGGCGATGGCTCCCACATGAGACGAATGATTGGAGGACGAGCCTCCCGAAGATCCGCTCCCACCTGAGGACCCAGTGTTACCACCGGATGTCCCGCTCGACGACCCGTTACCAGAGACGCCTGGAAGACTTCCCGCGATAGCGAAGGCTGCGTTGAGCACGTCAAGTGCACCGACGTTTCCAGTGAGATCCGTCGAGTTGTCCGGCGTACCTACCCAAGACGTAGAATACGTGTCGGCCGTTCCGTTGACGGTAGCGTTCAATATAGAGTTAAACTTTGATGACCATTGAGTAAGGAACCACGAAGTCGAGGGAAGTGCTGGCTAACCTGTATCGTGATGTAACTGTCAACCAGGCTGACAAGGTCGGACGAAGCAGCATTGCGTCGGCGAGCTTCTAGCACGCCTCGAATGAGCATGCCTTTCAACACGTTCTGATAGTACATTGGATGAACAGCATCATCTAGATCAAGATGTCAGGAGCTAGTCTGAGGCGTGTCCAAGGCCGCATACCTTCTGATATCCTCCCATCAACCGTATTCCATGGCGCCGTGCTTTGCATAGCAGCAGGTAGTACCTCTGCAAGCATACCCGACCAAGTCGAGTTCCCAGTGACATTGGCCAGGACAGTTAGTCCTTCGATGGCAGCGCCAGAGACCCATGATGTCAAGCCGGGGTCGAAAGCGCAAGAAGATACGTTGACCGAGTAAGGAGCGAGGCCTTGAGAATTAAGGAAAACTGTCTGGAAGAAGGACGCTGTGGCCTCGGCGTGTGTGAGGTAGTTGTCGTCCTTTGAAGCCTCATACAGGTAAGAGGACAGTCTTGACGACAATGGTGAGTGGGGCAGACAGAATAGTCGCGCTCAAACAGAACGCACGTTATATACATTCCCGCGACGCTGCTCCAAATCGTCGGGTCATCCAAAGCATCTCTTACCTGCCTCAATCAGCGAAAGTAGCAGAGTAATGTCGAGGGAACTAAGCACTCACTAGAAAGACGCCGCCGGCAAGCGACTTGCCCGTGCAACCGGCGGTCACTTTGGCAGAGCGAGGCAGCGTTCCATTTGCGGGCACAAAGCTCTGAGTCACAAGTTGCCAGTTGTTGACGGCAAGCCCGAGATATGGATTACCGTCAGGGTAAGCCCGATTTGCGTAGTACGCCGCCAGGCCCCAGTAAAGAGTATCCGAGTTCCAGGACTACAGTATGCGTTTACTATCGTCACAGGAAATTATTTTGACTAGACGTACCCCAACACCAGAGGAATCCGGGTATGCAGGCTTTTGCGTCTCATAGACGTCCAAGCTCTTTTCCACTGCGGCCTTATTTGTCGTGTTGCCGCTTAGCCAGTCCTGGAGGGCCAAGACTGATACAAGCTCAGCAGCACGAGCGGCATCGAACCCTTCGTGGAAGACGACTTAGAATTGACACTTGACGCATATACAACCAACGCACCGTCGATAGTGCCCAGAGAACTAGTCATCTGGGCGACAAGTAATGCAGCTGCGCGACTCGCATATCCCTCGCGTTCCGTGAGCGAAAGGGTAGACTGTGTTGCCTGCAATCTCTAATCAGGCGGAAGCCTTCGGCTGACTGTGGTCGAACGTACGCTACCGGACCATGTTAACGGGTTCGCGTACGGGTTCGCTGCGCATACAAGGTGTACAGAGAATAAAAGCGAGCCGCACAGAGCTGATAAACACGTGAAAAAGAACGGCATGGTTGGGCAAGATGACGTTGACCGATATACCGATCCCTCCTTCGACACACTGTGCGGCGTTCCGGCTCGCAGCCAGACGGTGCGCTGCGTCAACAGAGGAGATGGGGGAACTTGCCAAGAGGTCTGCGGCGAATGCGTCCGTTCTCTGGCTGAAAGCGAGAAGACATCAGAAGTCCGTGTGCTGCAAGTGCCTAAGCCGACTTCGGGTCAAATGCCAGCGAGTGGATCATCAGCAAGATCTGGCACAGCATATAATGCTGCCGCAAGAGTAAGAAAGAGCATGTCTTCTATGGACCAAGTATGCACGATTTGCTCGCGCCGTTAGCCTACAACTATGAGAGCAAAAGCGAAGGAAGGGCTTGTGCGCGGAGGAAGCCAGAGCAGAGCAGCCACGTGCGTGATCCGCCTGATCCGGTCCCTGTACTGCAGAAAGATTCGTGTTTGCTCTTGCTCACCATCAGCAACTACGCCTACAGGCGTGAGTCTGCGCAAGACATAACCCGGCGACCTACTATGCGTCTATCTTAACTTGCTCTTGTACGTGGATGATGATGATCATGAATCTGGAAAATCTGCCCGTAGAGGTACGTGCTTTATGCGTGTGCCTTATCATGCCTGTATTCACATCACTACACAGTTGCTTTACGAGATATACCTCTTTGCCGCCAACGAAAACCTACCATCGACGTCTCGACATCTCCTTGCTGTCTTTCGTGGCGCGCCGACCCACGTGCACGCGGAATATATACTCAATCGACATACAAGGGCACAGGCGAAGTCCAAGACCACACTTGTCACACGCGCTTTGCGCTACCCCATATGCACCAAGGATGTATTGGATGCACTCCTTCGACATCCAGATTGTCCGTCATCAATAGGCGACGAGCGACCTACCCTTCCGCGACGACTGTTTAGTGCCCTAAACGACAATCGACCTGGTGGCTGGCGCGCCCGCCACGAACCACTGCCTTTCCTGCGATATCTTTACGCCCACCCTCGAATACCTGCGCCTGATCCAGACTCGCACGAAGGCTATCCTCTGGCTCGCGCAGTCAAGGCGGACTTTCGACCACTCATCGAGTTCTTGCTCGCCCAAGGTGCATCACCTAAGTTCAAGGAAGGCTTGCCGATCAAACTTGCCATCCAGAGGCGGGATCTTTCACTCGTCAAGTTACTTGTTGAGCCAAGTACGAGTGGAACGGGCGCGAAAACGGGTGGAAAGCGGCGTCGAGTGTCAGATCGCCTCGACCTTGGCCCGGCACACCTGCGCGTTGCCGTGCAGGCTCAAGCCGACGACATCGTGCATTGGCTCGTGCGCGAGAAGCGTTGCGTGCCAGACTTGCGAACTTTGAGCTCGCTGCGGAGGTAGCATATGTATCTGTCGGTCGCTCGTTACATTGTATCAAATATGATATCATTGCTATCTATCTATCTGCACCCGCTTAATGGAATACAGGAGTCAAAGGACTCGCCAACGGGCCCGAGGGTACGTGTTCTGCCTGAGTGGCCCCATACGCGTTGACATTGACTATGGCAATACAACAGGCAGAGTCGTCTATTCTGATGTAGTCCCATAACTATCTGGAGTAATTCGTCGCATTCGATAGCTCCGAGATCGCAATCAGACCGTGATACAACTCTGTTGCTACATCACTACTACGTATATTTGTATGCACCCTCATCATCGTCGCTTGCACCACTCATCGGCACACCTGAATTTCGGCAATTACGGGTAAGAAGTGGTTGACCCTGCGTGAGCAACTTGTCTCCGAAGGTAACCGGTATAGAAACCAGTCAACCAGAACTGACGTTCTATCCGGCCTTCACGGGGCGTGGCACATCTAGTCTAAGCGCTTTCACTGACTATGCCGGAGTATATAACGGGCGAGCTAAATGCAACGATATACTCAATTTTCGGACTCCCCTTCCCTTGTCCCTTCTTCCTTTACGACCCCTACGAGTGCCGGCCACTCTTCACGTCTTCTCCTTTCAGTCGCTCTTTGAGATATCTTCATCCATACTTCGTCGCCGGCCGACACTCTGTATCTTTCACACCCAGTCCACTTATTCTCAACGACAATATGCGTTCTTCCTTTGTCGCGTTCATTCTCTTCGCTGTGTCCGCCGTACCAAGCTTGGCCGCTCCCATCGGGGACGTTGAGGAGTGAGTGGCGCCATTTTTGCACGTACCACCTCTAACGGGTTGAGCTAGGCGTGCACTCCCAGCCATCATTCCCGGGATCATCGGGGTGATTGATGGCCTCTCTCACAAGAGCAACAAGTACGCGTCTGTTCGAAACACACGACCTGGGGACCGGGGCTGACAAATACACCCAGGCGTATTGCATGCGGCGGTACCACGGGCTACCCTTGCCCGAACGCCCCATTCGAGTTCATCTCGGCGCGAGGAGTTGACCATGAAGAGCGATCCATTTGGAATATCCCTCAACTTATGGCGTTCGAGCGTTCTCTTCCTAAACAGATGCATGATCCCAAGTAAGTCTACACTTACAACTGCGATGTCAATGACTTAATGCTACATATAGGCGCGATGCTGGGACACAGCCTTTACCCTGCCCAGCTGATCAGCCCGACTGCAAGAAGCTTTACGGCATTTTCCCTGAACTTATGCATCCCCTCGATGCATCTAGGCGTGATGTCAACAACAAGCGCAAAGCCTGTCTGCCTAATGCAGTCAACTGTCCAGAACCCTACAGACCCAGTTTGTTTGGCTCCGTTCTCAAGCGACTCAGCCCCCCCAGCATCTACGGCTTCGGGCCGGGTCTGAAATTGTTCGAAAGTAGTGACGCGCAGGGCATGCAGTCTGAGAAGTATGCACTTTCGATCTCCCGATTTGCTGCTACCTCTTCTAATAGATGGTACAGGCGCAATGTTATTCTCCATCAGGGCCTCGGGAAGCCCGTTTCCAACGACATGGGTGCTGGTTCGGGTGTCATTGTCAATGTGGGCCCTGACGACGAATCGGATAACTTGGATGGGTCCCAGAGGTGCTTACGCAGAGTTCACTCGGAACAACATACGCTGACAGTTTACATAGACGCTCGTTCCAGACGGTTGGCCCCAACGGCTCTGTCTCCAGATACTTCGCTAGCCATCCCGACGGCATCATGCCAATTGGCGGCGACGGTGACAACCTGAGGTACGTGCGCGGGAAACTTCTTTATACGACTATGAAATGACATACTGACGATGGATGTAGACGTTCTCTTGCCGCCATTGACAAATTAATTGACAGCCAGAGGGGCAATGGTTTGAGTCCCACTGCCTAATAGTACATAGCACTGCATAACATGCCAGTACTTAGTACTTAGTATTCATGAGATTCTGTAGGTGCTAAGTACCTCGGCCTTGCGGAGCTATATCCAGGCAATTACAAGCATACTAGACCTATGTATGTACTTATAAGCGAGAGCCGAATAATCAGCAGATTGCAATCGAAGGTCTCGTCAGAGTACTTAGAGCCCAGCTGCAGAGGCATCACTCGGGATCCAGTGCAACCACGTGCGTGATCGTTGATTGATCCGGGCTTTTGTGTCTGTCGAGGTCAAGTCGAAAGAGGTTCTTGCTCATGCACCACCTGCAACTACGCCTAGCGCAAATTTGGACCCCTCACCAATAGCAGAAATCTGTTGTGCGTCTATGACCATGTGTGTCTTTGCAACTTATCTTCTCGGCCGACATGCCCAAACCTATGCGGCTACCCGGTCTGCACACACAAGACGTGCTCGACGCGCTCTTCGTTTACCCAGATCGACCACCTCCCGGTGCCGAGCGACTTACCCATCCTAAACGCCTGCTCAACACCTGAGACGACAAGGGAGTTTAAGGCCGACATGCTTGCCGCGAAGCCACTGTCTATGATGCACCTCCGCTGCCAGCTCGAGGGCCCCGCCCCCTATCCAGACTCTTCACATCAAGGCGGGTGGGACACGGCGTCGAGTGTCAGATCGGCTCGAGCTTGACTCGAATCGTATACACGTTTCTGCGCAAGCCGAGTCTGATGATACTGCCAACCGGCTCGCGCGGGGCAACCGTTGCGCGCCTGACTTGCGTACTCACATTGAGGTCCCCGCAGAGTCCACGCCAATCCCTGCTGGTCACTTACTATACGCTGCATCTCCTTTGTATCTCACTCCTGCACAGGCTCTATGTCCAAACGACAGTAGATGCATGATGGGTACTACTAATTGGATCACGGATGAATATGGGAGTACTTTTTGGCGTTAGAAGTCCTACCTGTGCTATTGCTAACGCCTGTGATAGGGTAGATTGATTACTCACGGACGCGTTCATTGCATTCTGTACTGATGGTTGGATACATACAACTGCGCGTCAAGCTGCAAGTCAGGCAAGCGCCGGATACGAGGACTATCAGAAAAGTTATATTTGGGCCTTACACTCCAACCGTCGAGCATCATCTGTTTCCTCCGAGATCGCGATGCTAGGGTACACATCTGTCGTCATGTACATCAGGCACATGTATGCGCATGCGCCTCGTTTACCGGCGCATCTCAGTCTTCGGCAATTGCGGGTATGAACTATGGCCGGTGTCACATTCGGGCGACACGTTCGGCCTTCACGGATCGCGGCGCATCTGTTCTGAGCGCTTCAGTTCCCTCTACAACGATATAAATGTCTCGGTAGGGGGTACCGATTTCCTCAGTTTTCGGACTCACTCTTTCTTCTCTCTTCGTTTCGACATCTTCCGAGTGCCGGTCACTCGTTTCTCTTCACCTTTTTGTTTTTTGTTCTCTTGTCGCCAGCCGACACTCGTCCTTTTTCTCACGACAGGTTCAATTACCTATAACGACACCATGCACGCTTCCCTCGTCACCTTTGTCTTTTTCGTTGTGTCTGCTGCGCCGAGCTTGTCTGCCCCGATCAGTGAGGTTCAAGAGTGAGTAGTGTATCTCTTACAGCAATTACAGAAATACCATCTGAGGCTAATTAATATATAATGTAGGCGTTATCTCTGTGGCGATGGTACTCCCTTGGGCCCTTGCCCGCCAGCTCGTCCCCTCAATCCGAACGAGAGTCCGCTTCTACAGATCGAGGACAAGCGATCCATCAACGGTATCCAGCTGCTTCCAGGCGAGACCAACCCCTTCTTTCCTGACGAGACGGTCCATTCCAAGTACGCGCTCACTCAGAGTCATGGTCTTGTGATATGGCTAATTCAAGCACTCAGGCGCTTCGCCTGTGGTCCTGGTACCGGCATTCCTACGTGCCCTGTGTTCCCCCCTGATCCGCTCGGTCTGAGGGCTGGCGAAACCTACGCCAAGCGCTCCATCAACGGTATCCAGCTGCTGCCGGGCGAGACCGACCCCTTCTTTCCTGAGGAGACAACCCATTCCAAGTACGTGCTCACTCAGAGTCGTGGACTTCGACTAATATATGCACTCAGGCGCTTCGCCTGCGGTGACGATATCGGCTTTCCTTGCCCGGAGCTACATCTTCCGCCCGGTGTACTTGCTTCCAAACGCACTGCCATGAAGTATGTGTCCGCTCAGCTGAGGTGCATATACTTTCGTAGCTGACCAATACTCTCAGGCGAAAAACCTGTGGCCCCAATACCCCCATTCCTGTATGCCCAGTGTACACCCCTAACCCTCTGATGAAGATCCCGGTATTCATCGACAAGCGATCCATCAACGGCCTTCAGCTGCTGCCGGGCGAGATCAATCCCTTTTTCCCTGAGGAGACGACTCATTCCAAGTACGTATTCGCTATCAGCTCTGAGTCATGCTTTTAGCTTATAACTTTAATAGGCGTTCTATTGCTGAGATCCAGGATTTACTAAAGGGGCCTGCCAGTCTCGGCCCAGGTGGGATTGGCAGTGTCAGCAACGACAAGTGCGTACTATGCACAAGAAGATCGCTTGTAATGGGATGGTTTAGGCTAATAGTGCACGTAGACGTTCTATCGCATCTATCCCCAAACTGATCTCCAAGATGCCTTGGCATATATCGCCGCCCATTGGATCCATAGGGGGCGCTGATACCAATATGGGCCTTTCCGGCGATGAGTCGGGCAGCGACAACGAGAGGTGCGCACATGATGAAGGTCTCTCAGGAAGAGAACGCACTGACAAGATACATAGACGCTCCTTCGTTGGTACTGCCAAGTCCATTCTGGACGGTAACCTTTACGGTGTTGGCATGACCGTCTAGTCGGGTTCGGGCAGCTAAGAGGTGTCTTTGTATAGAGGTACTTCTCAAGCTATCCGAATCCTTCCCACTGTCTTTTTCAATGCGATACGCCTTGGAGCTTTAGTAAGCCTGTATATGGCGAAACACATTTAGCTCGAATCGTGATATTGTTCGTTTATCGATTCCAGTGGCGCAGACAGCCAGTCAGCTTCTGTTTGACGGATGTCAATGGCTCACAGGCGTGTCACCCGATCAAAACCACATCGAGCGACAGATGCTGTCGAACATTGTGGCGCCGTTTCGCATTCATGGACGCCATGAGTGGTATTCGAACCGTCCGGGTTGTCCTGACCCATCACAGTTCCTAGCTTCCCTATGTCCGCTTTAAGTAAAGAGGTGTCCCCGACTCTAGAACTTTACCAGCGGTTGAACTCGAACTCCCGCCCGCTAGATCTGACGCCTGATGCATCTCGCGAGTCCTCATCCCAAGGACCACACTCTTCGTTACGGCTAGGAGATATTCCCGTCCACAGCTACCTTACCGCAGGGGCGTATGCAGCTCCGCGGGCGGATGAAAAGGATCTCGGCGGGAAGAGCCACGGTGTCGGGCGAATCGCCAGGAGAGTGCATGGTTGGAGTTGGCAGGCATTTCCCGTGGGGATGGGTACAGGCGCAGTGTACGCTTCCTCGTCGACTTTGTCCATGTTACATTCACTGATTGCCTCCAGTTACGTCGCGCTGAGCGGGCTTGATCTCAGCCAAAAGCTAGACAACTGGGCCGACAAGACCGAGACTGTGTTCTTCTTCCTCAACCTACTTCTCTTCGTACTCAACGTCTCCACGCTCGCCGCGCAAGCCATCCGTGAGCGCTTCACCAGCTCTTTCTTGCGGCGTGCTTATCCTGTGTCGCAGTATACCCTCGCCAGGCTCAGCGACTCATAACGGATCCTTCCAAGAACATCTTCGTCCCGCTCGTCGTCCTATCGTTCGCGACACTGATCATCGGCACAATCAATTACGCCGTCGTACCCGGCTACTTTCACGCCGATCTTGCCTACGCACTGTTTTGGCTCTACGTCGCTCTCGCCGTGCTAGTCTCCTTCCCGCTTCTCATGCTGTGGTTCAACCGACCGCACGAGATATCTCAATACACTCCTGCTTGGATGTTTTTGGTGTTCCCGCTCATGCTCGTCGGCGTCGTGGCGTTCAACGTGCTCAAGATCATGGACCCGCTAGACGCACGTACTGTCGGCGTGCTCTATACCGGGTACTTCTTCCAAGGGATCGGAACACTGGTCACGATGTGCTACATCGTGATCTACATCCTTCGCTTGATGATGGCAAGTCGTTCTTCCATGTCTGCGGTGGCAGCGAAGACTGACTGTGGCGACAGACGGGCTTCTTGGAAGGACATCAAGCGAATGGGGCCTTCGTAGCGGTTGGACCACCTGGCTTCACTTGCCTCGCGCTGATCAACCTCGGCGCACAAGCACGCAAGATGTACGCTCCTTCTCCATCATATCTTCGCCATTTACTCACATTCACTCAGTCTGCCAGCACACAACCTCGTCTCGGATCTCGCCGGCGAGGTCTGGTATGCTGCTTCAGTCCTCTGTGCCTTCTGGCTCTTCGGGCTCGCGATCTTCCTCCTCATCTTCGGCGCCCTGCCCTACTGGTTCAAGTTGCACAAGCACCTCCACGAGATCCTAGGCTGCTGGGCTCTGACCTTCCCTAACGTCGGCTGGATCGGTTCGCTCGGTGCATTGGCGGATGCGTTGGGCGTGCCCAAGTTAAGAGTGGTGCAGACTGTTTGTGCCTTGATGCTTGTGGGTGTTTGGGCTGTCTTGGCGGTGTTGACCATCGTGGCATTTTGGAGAGGGTTGATTTTAAAGAGTCATGAGGAGAGCGTACTGGCTGATACGACGAGCAAGGAAAAGAGTGGATTGCCTACGCAGGGGGAGGCTTGAGGCACACTAGGTGACATAAGTTCGTGTCGCTACGACATCTCGCCGCCTGCATATCAACCTATACCCAGACGCGCCATACATTCTACCATACAAGCTACATACCCCATCATAGTATCTTTCTAGTGCCCGTGAGAATGTAGATAGTAGATTGCACATTGAACGAAACCAGGTCGTGTGCATGATCCGTGAATAATGTCTTCCAGCAATCCCTACATTGCGAGGCGTGCATTACTACAGTAATGTCGAGCAAGAAAGGACGGTTCACGCTGTCATGACTTCGACCAAACGGGGTTCGAGCCAAGGGTGTTCCATCGCCGGTGGCTCCTCGATCCTCTCAAGACGGGTCTTCACCACGTCCGCCTCGTTTCCAATGAGATCGACGTCCTTGATGACATGCGGCGACGGCCAGGACGATGTCGGGAAAAAGCCATCGTCGCTGTCGGGTAGAGAGTCCTCCTCCTCCTCCTCCTCCTCGGACAAAACGTGGACGACATCTGCTTCGTTTACCTCCTGTGGTTTGACTTCCGACGTACCAGGCTTGCCTATGCATGATCCTTCGTTATGCTCTGGTTCGTACACAGCGTCTTCCGGGAGACCCGCAGGGACAAGCGTACGCAGATCACGTCTCCAGCGGGCGTAGTCGGGTGCCTCCTCGAAGGTCAATGCACGGGCGTAATCGACAAGGTTGGCGAAAACTGGAGGATATCCAGCGCATAGCGCCGTGCCGGGCCACGCAAGCTTACTGCGCAGAACGTCACTCGGCTCGGCTTCTCTCCATGGCAGTTGCCCGCGGAGCAGCTTCACGATGGTGTACGCGAGAGATTCGAAGTCGTCGCGGCGGGAAGGATCTGCACGACGCGTGGATAAGCTCGTTATAGAGCTGTAGTAGACGCGTATAGAGTAGTGTACTGACTGTGGTGGCGATGTACATTGATGCTCGCATAGTGAATGGTACCGAGTAGAGAAGGAATGGTGCCTGGATCAACGTGGGATCTCGTTACAGGATGTCGCCAGGATCGGGCCAGTCCGAAGTCGATGAGTTTGAGCCGAACGCCGTCGAGCGTGAAGAGAAAGTTGCCAGGTTTGACATCGCAATGTACGAGACCGTGTGCATGTGCATGTTCCACGGCATCGAGCTACGAGGTCATGGTGAGTGACAAGATGATCTGGGGTGAATACCAGGATCGACTAACCATCTGGGACGACAGCACGACTAAGTTCCGCATCGAGAGTCCTCCGGAAGACTTGAGCACAGAGCCGACGTCTGGTCCAAGCTGTTCCATAGCGAGGTACTCGTAGTACTGCGAGCGTCCCCATGCATACACGTCTGGCGTGCTAGGATGTCCTTTGAGCAGCAGAAGCGCGCATGCCTCGTGCCGGAGCGCGGGGTGGCGGACACGCTTAGTGACATGCGCCTTCTTCACCACGACAGGGCTCTTGAGTACGCTGGATGACGATGTTACGCTGGCGACGTAGACTCTGCCTAGATAGCGCGACTATAAGTCTCTGGCAGCCGTTTGCCATGGTGGGTGCACGCACTGAACCCTCCATGATCGATCAATTTCTCTAGGTGAAGCTTCATGCCGGTGACTGGGAGCCAACTTCGTCGCTGTAACCGAGGAGAGGAGTCTTTGAGGAGTCTGTGTCCAAATCTGAGGACCGAGTTCTCTTATGGCTGAGTCGAAGACGGTACTTAGGAGTCAGCGCCGACACGCGACGCATGAGCCTGAGTCCTTTCAGAATATAAGCATATTTCCCTCCAATTTCCTGTCTCTCAATGCTACCAACTCGACATCGCTCGGAACTTAGCAGGCCTCACACAGCCCATGCGTTTATCGTACACGAAGCCGATAAAGGGGCTAGTACTACGCGTAGCGCCGCTAGCTCGCCGGATTGAAACGACTCCGACAAGATCGCGACGAGCTTGCGTATTTCCAACTTCAGTGGCCTCCGAGCGTCTTCCTTTGTGTTCTCTTGTGCATCGGACTGGTGGCGTAGCGCTAACTACGCAAACGGCCCAAGATACCCGGTTTTGTATGAGCTGTCAAGCTTGAAGGGGTCAAGATAATCATGATACACTGGACTGCTGACCACCGGCGTAGCGCCAACGACGCGAAAGGACCAAAGTTTTTAACACTGTGGGAGCCGTAAGGACATCCACAGGCATATATGAGCTAGACCTACGTGGTGGGCGACTGGCGACAAGACCAACATGTCTACCGAACTCGCCAACATCGTGCTTGGTTCGACGACCTACACTAAAGGCATCGCCTTCGATACCAATGATCTCGCTGTAAACGCGAGCAAGAACTCCAACTCTACGTACGTCAGAACAACTGCTTCCTCCCCGTCGACGTGTGAAGACCCCTCGCTTACTTTGCATGCAACTCAAACACAGGCAAGAAGAAGCACTTTGGCATCGTCATTGGCAAAGACGAGAAGGGCATCATCATCGTCGGATCGGCTTCCTTTGGCAGTGCCACCAACTTGGTCGGCACCGTCAAGCAGGCGTCATTGCCGTATTGGATTCCCGTCAAGCCCGCTACGAAGGTATGCTGAACAAGCGAGCGGGAGTCAAATGGATAAGGCTACTGATCGACGATCATCTATTACAGGAAGCTGGAATGAGCCACGAGCCCATTCCTCGCGTCGTTGGAGACCAGACTAAGCCCAAGTGGATCTATGTCCGGAAGACTTTCCACATTGAGGGCACGGAGGTAAGGACCGTGCATACTCCAGGTTTGCTCTTCTCACTCCAGCCCACCAGTTCAACATTAGTAACCATATCGAGACGTACTCGCTGGACACAGTCAATATCATCCGTAAGGCTGTCGGCCTTCCAGAGGTGGCCGCGTGAAGACTTGATTGGCCGTTCAGGTTGGTTCTGCTGCATGCACAGACACAGCGCCCGCTGCCGCTGCCGCCGGAGTATAATCATCGCTCTGCGTCATCATCTTTGTACTCGGTAGTACGATTGTACCACTACTTGCATCATAGTTTCTTATGACTTGAATCTGGTGTGCTATCTCATGAGCCACTCGAGACAGTGCACGCTTGAGTATCCTGATAGGTAAAACCAGCGTCCTCGATGAGACGAAATAGAACATTGTGGGATGTATCGACCGGTACCGAGCGGCGAAGTGGCGCATGCCACCCGCTGACAGCCGTCCATCTACCCGCCGCTATTCGATCCTCGCCAGGCACACTCGCCACAGCTCACACCGAACAAAACCACTTCAGAGATGAGGAAAGCCCAGCGATCCAATTTGCGCGCAAGGTAGACTTTGTACAAGCGACGCTAAAGACGACGAAAGCGAATATTCACAAAGAAAGAGTTGTATGTTCAAGCTGCCTCGACCGCGGTGAGAAGAACGGGAGGTGTTGAGGTGGGGGTACGAGAAGGGCGAAGGGTGAGATATTGACTGTGGCCCAGATAGAGAGGTAGAGGGGAGGGAGTCGGAGATGTGATGGTACATTGATTTGGGGAATGGGAAGTAGGGTGGGGTAAAATTCCGGGATGGGAGGAAAGAGCGGGGGAAAGCAGGTGCTGAAGAAAGGGACCGTGCGGAAATGTGACAATGAGGGTGGCGACCCGCGATGACAGTAGAAGTCGAAGGGCTCGGGGATGTTCTTGCGAAAAGGGGGTACTCGTCGAGACCGAGTGAAGAAGCAAAGAGGGACAACGAAGGTTAGAGTTGCCCTGTCAAAGCAGACAGGGAAGCGTGAAAGGAATTTGGACGCGAGAAAAGCGGTTTGGTAGGTGGTGGTGATGGTGATGGTACATATTCACAGTGCGTACGCAAGCATGCTGACGCATTACGAAATAATACGGGGGATAATACGGCAGGCAGGCAAGAGAAGCAGGGCAAGGCCAAAAATGAGCAGATGTGTGAGGTAGGTAGGTATGCAAATCCGGTTGAAAGCGCAGAAAGGAACGTTGCAGTTTGCTATGGGGACATGAAGGAAAGTACGCGAGGAGCAAGCCGAGGGAGGCAGAAAGTCATAAAATACAGTGGGGGACCCGAGATCAGTGCGTGCAGCTGCGATCTGTTTTGCGCGAGGAAGCATGCGTGCATGAAACACCATCTGGGCTAGTGCAGCTCAAAGGCGCTCTCGAGTCCGGCAGCGCCGAGAAGAGCGGCACCCTGAAGTAGTGAATCGTCCACGGGAGGTGCTGCGTTGAAGCTAATGCGACGAGGTGTGCGGCGCAAAGGACGGGCAGTAATCGCAGGACTAGGGTCCAGCGCGGGAATCGACACACGAAGATGCGGGTGTGGGTTGTTGAGAGCGGCGGGAGCACGAGCGCGCGAGCGACGGGGCGGTGTGCGCGCGTCCGCAGTTTCCGTACTAGCCGAGGTGGGCTTGCTCTTGCTGGGACTGGTGGGCATCGGCAGTTCCGGGCCGAGCATGGACGGATTTCCGCGCGGGTTCATGGGTCGCTTCGGTGTGCTACGGGGCTTCTTCGCGTTCGCAGCCCGAGCAACTTCCTCTTCGTCCTCTGAAATCGAGTCCCGGCGAGGAGCCATAGCAGAATAGGAAGACATGCGCTTGAGAGGGGAACGGCGCGGGAAACCTCTGGGAGCGGGGGGCAAGCACGAGTAAGACGAGGTGGAGGACATCGATGAGAGGGTCTTGAGGGAAGAAGACTGCGAGGTGGGACGGGAGAAACGAGTGTTGGAGGTGCCGTTCGAGCGAAGGGTTGTAGATGATGGCGTTGACGGCGAGAGCGGATGGTGATGGGAGGGTGTGGGGAAGATGGAATTGTGTTCCTGTAGTCGTCCAGAAGCCCTGTTTCACAGTCAGAGATCGCCTTCGGTTGATTAGAATATACTTACTTGGAGAAGGAATCGACTTGGCCCTCGAGAATGGCCGACTGCATGAAATCCATGCTGGAAGCACGCGCGAGGGGCCGTTTCCGTTGGCGCACGGGCGACATGTTCAGGTTCGTCGTGTCGCGGAGACTGGCCGTGGTCGACTCTGTATCCTCGTCGATGGTGGCCGGTACCACCGTCGTTCCGCGTGCAAGCTCCACGAGCTTCTGCCGTGTTTGGCGGACAGAGTGGGGCCACTCGTTCGGGCCTTTGGCCGAGACGATTCCTCGCGCGAGTTTGTCGAGAAGATTTGAAGGAGGGACTGCACCCGTATAGGGCGTAAGAACGTTTTGGGGAACGGCGTCCAATGTCTGCAGCAATCATAATCAGCATCCGACTCTCGTTCCCAAGCCAGTATTCCCGCGCACCCTTTGAAGCAATATTAATTGGTCCTGCGACCATGGCGCCTCCGCGTCGTCGTCTGCGATGGAGTTCCAGCTGTCGGAGCTCTTCCTGTTGGACGAGAAGAAGACCGAAGCAACGGGAGAGCCCAGAGAAGGAGTTCTCGGGCTCTCTGGCTGGCGCGAGTTGCGGCGACGGTTGCCGTTTGGCGGGTGAGGCATTAGATATGTGGCGAGTGATAGCATAGACTGGGGCTAGGGAGCGTCGCGGGACGCGGCTGAGGAGGTGCGCGTCTGTGCTCGGGAAGGTCGTGGTTGATGTTCAAGTCGCGAATCCAAAGCAAACATCACGCGCTCCCGGATTAATACTGACTCGTCATTTTCGCCTGATACGGTTCACTTCATATCTATAATGACCCTTAGCCTTCTGCCCCCTTGATCCGCGCCCACACCTCCTCTTGCCCCTCAGTGACCACCTTGCCCGTCTCTGGCAATCGTAGCATCCCGCGCTCGCTCTCTCGATAAACTCGGGCAAGCTGTAGACAACAGAGAAACATTGTATAGTCCTGCGTCACTCCATTTTACCCGCCTCACGGCGGAAACTGCGCGGCCTCGTTTTGTTGTCTGTTCCTCGAGGCAACCTTCTCCAGTTCCCATCAGCGTGTTCAACGGCACGTCTTCTGATCTTTCCCAGCGCTTGTCGTCGCGATTGTATGCCGATACCGGGGTACGTGCCCCAACAGCTCGGCCAAGAAGGCCACGTTGCGGCAACGGGAATTTCCGCGGAACGATTGGAAGTTCCCACGTATGTCAGTCGTACGTTTCGTCAAAGCGCGGGTGAAGTCAGGCTATTCTAGCACAATGCACTGTGGCTGGGATATACTTATATCGTACATGCGCTCATAGGCTGGCTCGCCCATGGATCCGAAAGCGTGATACGCCTAGAGATTGTGGTGTTGTCGGGCGTGTTGTCAAGCAATGACCACCGGGCTCTTCTCCGAACAACATCGGTCACTGATTATTCCGGCTTGCGAGAACGGTAGTACAGATACAGCCATATGCTGTTCCCATCGTGAGGCTATCTTGCGGCGCGGACATGTCGGTTGTGGCGTGGTTCGTCTCTGAGTACTTACCGAGCGGAGTTGTCGTTGCTTCGTTCCCTGGTTTCGTCGTCTACGCACAGGCGGTGGGTAACCATTACGCGTGCGCTCCGGTAACGAATGCAGAGTGAAGACGAGCGTGCGCGTCGTGAGGTCGCGAGGTGTGAGATCATATGAGAGTGCTTAAGCTTAAGAGCAGGTTATACCTCGCGAAATACTCACTGTTCTTGGTCACATTCCTTCATCGCCGAGCTAACCGACGACGCCGGCTCTCGCGGCTGCACATACTTACGCTGGAGTACTCCGACAGACACAGGTGCGACCGTACGAAGGCGTTTACATCCTGCTTGACCGTGTCGTGTGGGCGCGAAAGTGGGAAACTGAATGCAGGGACGTCCTGCCAGAAGATGAAAAACGTTGGCGGTGATCTCAGAAACGCCCTTGGCCAAGCAGAGCACGGACTTTCCACCGTATTTGGTAATAGGAGGAAGTATATACAACCGTAGCCGAAGTTCGCTCGAACACTCGAAGTTCAACGTTGGATAGCTTATATGATATATCGAGTAGCACTGTCGGGTTTGTACCAGCAAAACCGAGCGTGGCAAAATGTCTCTATTGAGACAAGTCCAAAAGGGAGGACGTGAAGCATCAAAGCAAGGCATATGCGTAGACCTACGCGAGGAGCGTATGCATAAGGCCTCAGTACGGAGGCTTGCGATGATGACTGCCACCAGAAGGTAAGAGCGGTTGACGAAGATTCAAGGGAAGAGCCGTATCCGCGAAGACGCGTAGATTCAACAAGATATGCAGATACACATTGCTCGTTATCAGCAACGATGTATTCTTTTGGGTTCAACTAGAGTTCTCAGCAATGTCTTGAGTCAGAGTAAGTCAGAGTAATTGTAGCGCAGAGGTGGTGACGCAACGTGCAACTCCAACGTGCATGCTGTGCGGCGAACCGTCGCGCGCGTCGAGCCAACCCCCTGCTCGTTGCTTTTGACCATGACGGCGTTCAGCCCACGACAGCATACTCATACAACATCGATGCGTCTAGAGATTTTGAGTATCACCGCCTTCGCACAAGACCGCGCTCGCAGATAAGAGGGATAATTCGAGTGAACTGCTTACCGTATGCTCTTCCACTCTCATCTCTTGCGCGTTTGGCACTGGATGAAATCGTAGTGTTCATTTACCCGAATTGTCCTTTCGAATCAACATAACAATACGCAACACTGTGTGCGGCGAGCTGCGCTAAGCAGAGCTGTGGCGAGTGTCGGGAATCTTCGGATGTGAGACGTTGGGGAGGGCGAGGCGCCGCCTCCATCAACTGGCCGGGGGCCGCGCTTGCGAAGTCCGGCTTGGTGGCGGATCCCTCCGCAAGTCTGGATGTCGAATGTCAGCCTGGGTCTTCCTCAAAGCTGGGGCCTTTGAAAGACTCGGCTTTCCGAAGCTCGTGTTTTTCTGCGGTGGCGAGACTGACCGGCGCGCCACGATCCCTCGGGTTGGCCTCGGGCGCCTGCGCCCCAAACCTTTTGGGATGCTCCTACCCCAAGCTGATATGATACAAATGCGGCGTACTTCAAAATCCCTTCACTCTTCAGAGGACCTCTACTCAACCCAGGTAGTCTTTACTATTCGCGACGCTTCTGCTGTTGCATTCCTACCATGGCTCCATCAACGTCGAAACTCGAGCGCCCGATCGACCTCGACCTCCCCGACAACTATGTACAGCAGGAGCTCTCGAAGGAGAAAGACTTGCAACCTATCACCTGGGACTACGCCATTCGCAACCTCCAGTGGATCAGTGTCGCTGTTCTCACCATCACGCCCTCCATTGCAATCTACGGCGCCTTTACGACGACGCTGAAGTGGCAAACCTTCGCTTGGTGTGTGGTGTACTACTTTATCACCGGATTGGGTGTGTATATCTCCATTGTATATGGTAGCGTCGCTGACGTCTCGCAGGTATCACGGCCGGTTACCACAGATTGTGGGCGCATAGGTCGTACAACGCATCGCCGGCTTTGGAATACTTCCTCGCCGCCGCCGGCTCTGGCGCCGTTGAGGGTAGCATCAAGTGGTGGTCCCGAGGCCATCGCGCACACCATCGTTACACCGATACTGATTTGGACCCGTACGATGCCCGGAGAGGTTTCTGGTCAGTGGATATCACGCACGCTGCACTCGAACCATAAGGCTTATGCTCTGACAAAAGGTACTCGCACGTCGGCTGGATGTTGATCAAGCCCCTCCGCCGTCCTGGTGTTGCAGACGTGTCTGACCTCTCGCGTTCAGCCGTAGTCAAGTGGCAGCATCGCTGGTACATCTACCTGATCATCGCCATGGGCTTCATCTTCCCGACCGTGGTCGCTTGGCTGCTCTGGAACGACGCGCGCGGCGGATTTTTCTTTGCGGGCGCGGCGCGCTTGACGTTCGTGCATCACAGCACCTTCTGCGTTAACAGTCTCGCACACTGGATCGGAGAGACGCCCTTTGACGACAAGCACACTCCCAAGAACCACTTCATCACCGCTGTATGTTACCTCATCCCTGGCCCTTGTATCGTACCACGCTGACGTTTTGCAGCTTGTTACGGTCGGCGAAGGCTACCACAACTTCCACCACCAGTTCCCGATGGACTTCCGTAACGCTATCAAGTGGTACCAGTACGACCCCACGAAGTGGTTCATCTGGGTCTGCGGACAACTCGGCCTTGCGTCGCACCTCAAGGTACGGGTCTGTTGCTGCCTTTGACGGCGATTGTACTGACGTAAGTCTAGACGTTCCCGGACAATGAGATCAAGAAGGGTGTGCTCACCATGCAGCTCAAGCGTCTCCGCGCCGAGCAGGAAACCATCTCGTGGCCCTCAGACACCCACGATCTCCCTGTTGTTTCGTGGAAGTCGTGTACGTTTTCCTGCCATTACTACGAGGAGCGTCTACTGATCAGACTCAAACAGTCCAAGAGCAGGCGGCACAGCGTCCGCTCATCCTTGTCGCCGGTTTCGTTCACGACGTTTCTTCCTTCCTCAACGAGCACCCCGGAGGCCGTCACCTCCTCGCCAAGTACGTTGGCAAGGACGCTACCACAGCGTTCTTCGGCGGTGTCTACGACCACTCGAACGCAGCGCATAACGTCCGTCTCCTTTCTGTTTTCCAACCGACACTCCCTGACCTTTCTATCTAGTTGTTAAGCATGTTGCGCGTTGGTGCGCTCGACGGTGGTATGCCGCACATCTCCGATGAGAAGGCTGTTCCGCCTAGCATGCGGCTTCGTGTTGCCCGCAACGACGAGCTCGCGAGCCCTTACGGCTCGAGCGCGACTTCGGGCGATGATCATGACAGCGACGGGATGCTCTCTTGAGCCCAGGCATACATCACTATCGGCACACGGATATTTGGAATGGATCGAGATGTTGTATAGTGTACATAGCATAGACGACTTGATGGTCACGATTATGATCTACATGACGCCGAGCACTGGCTTCGGCTCGTACAGCTCTTCGAGATACTTCATCTCATCCGCGTTGAGTTTGACGTCGAGAGCCCCGAGCAAGTCGGCGAGCTTTTCAAGGCTAGTGGTCCCGATGATGGGCGCGGACACAACGTCCTTGTGCAACATCCATGCCAGCGAGAGCTGGGCCATCGAGCAGCTCTTCTTCTTAGCGAGTTCCTCGACACTGCCACACAAGTCAACGGGCGATTGACTACAGACCTGTCGAGGTCTACTCACCGCTTGATGGTCTCTTCGCCACCACCGCCGAGGTATGCCTTCGTGAAGCGAATGACGCCGGGGTCAGAGTTGTTGCGCGCTGAGTCGTTGTTCTTGTCAACAGGGCGAGTAAGCAATCCACGCGCAAGCGGGCTCCAGGGAATGGAGCCGACACCGTAGTGCTAGTACGTGGATGAGTTATGACAACAGAAGAAGGGCAACCTTACTGACCTTGAGCGCACCCATCATCTCCCTCTCCTCCTCGCGGTAGATCAGAGAGTAATGGTTCTGCATAGAGATGAACGGAGTAAGGCCGTGTTGAATGGCATAGCCTGCGATTGGCAAGGAGTGATGAGGGGTAGTCTCGAGGGTGGAGAGAAGAATGACACACTTTGCATGGCGCAGAACTGCCAGGCATAGCAGGAGCTCATGCCGATGTAGCGGACATAACCCGCCTTGACGACATCGTGTAGCGCCTGCATGGTTTCCTCGATGGGCGTGTCGTAGTCAAAACGGTGGCACTGAAGGAGATCGATGTAATCTAGCTGAAGAC
Organism: Peniophora sp. CONT; assembly: GCA_001632445.1. Classification (NCBI taxonomy): domain Eukaryota; kingdom Fungi; phylum Basidiomycota; class Agaricomycetes; order Russulales; family Peniophoraceae; genus Peniophora; species Peniophora sp. CONT. The sequence goes on from KV424619.1 coordinate 61,426, forward strand.
GTTCGAGGCTGTGCTTGACGCTCTCAAAGATATGCTTGCGACTCCTGATGAACGGACGCAAAGCTCGTTTAGAAGACGCAAAGCATGAGATGTAAGAGCGAGCTTACAGGCCATGTTGATTGACGTATCCGTTCTCGTCCTCCTTCCAATTAGGGTCTTTGAACCTCGAAGTCTCGCCCGGAGTACGCGTAGTAACCGCGAACAACTCTGCATGAAGATCAGACATACGGCCCACGCAAGAACAAAGGTGTGACTGACTGGTCATGACAACTATCTCGTCGCGGGGTAATTTGTGCTGCTTGATGGCCTTCCCGAGGACGACCTCTGACAAACCGGCACTGTAGACCTGGATACAATGAGTCAATCCTCTGCGTATCGTATACGTCCGGAAGATGAGATGCTTACATTAGCGGTATCGAAGGTCTGGATCTGTAAGTGTATATTAGCACAACGTTGCCACTGAAAGGTTGACTGCAACATACGCCAGCGTCGTATCTGAAAAGAGTGTGGTATGAGAAGTTGATGCACATGTACAATACGAAGTAAGGAAAATCTCACGCAGCCTTGATATGCTTAATACCCTCTTCCTCGTCGAGTACCCAGTCCATCCATTCAGATGAACCTCAGGGACGGTGAGCAAGCGCCACATTCACGACGCCACAGCAAGACATACCGTACGACATGCACCCCAAGATGATGCGCGAAATCTTCAGCCCCGACTTGCCCAGACGGACTGGAAATCGTACGCGTAAGAACAGCGGCAAGACAGGACATGAGATGGGTACCAACCGTACGGGATCTTGCGAGGGAAAATGGGAGAGCTCATGGTTATAAGTAGAGAGAATGGGTGCAGAGAAGTTCGCACAGGATCTGCTGAGGGTAGAAGAAGTTGTCGTTGCTCGTCCTTTATATGCAAGAGAACGGCGCTCAGAAAGAAGCATTGGCACATTCGTCTTGTACTTTCGTGTGGCGAAGGCTGATCCACCTGAGTCCGGGGAACGACGATTTGAGGAGGGGGTAGCATCAGCGACTCAGACTCAAAGCCACCCATGTTGGCGTCGATGACCCCGAAATCCGGGAGTAAGCATCTAGGTATGGCGGAGAGGCGAGTGGGTCACTTTCAGTGGGCCTGCACGCTGAGATCTAGAATGGGTTTCAATCAGGTAACGACCTAAGTCACAGGGCTATGCTAGTATTAGAGTAAGCATCCCAGGAGCTGACGGCGTCTCTGAGAGTTGCCGCTACGAGCAAGATAGCACATTATCCATATGCCATGTATATGTATCCAGGCTCTATTGCTCAGCGGGTGCAAGGCTGCTTCAATCTTCGCATGTTGCCACGACAGGGTTAGATGGTTGACTGGTACCTGCTAGGCTCGCCGGGTTGACGACGAAGCGCTCGCATGCCCGACTGGGACATTCTCCGTGGGCTGAGATGATAAGCACTTTGTGTGAGCGCGCAGGAACTTTGTAGGTCAAAGTATAGAACGATGGTGGTGGTTGCGTCAAGAGCGGAGATGGGCTCTCCGGTTCAGCCGACGGCGTGTCGGGATTTTCCTGCGGTGTGGATCCTCGCTGACCCACATGAGTCCATATTACCGAGAATGCAACATGGCAAATACGATAGCAAGCATTGAACTAATCTAATATACAAATGCTACAGAATCAATGATGTCCACAGTCCTGAACAATGCGGGATATACGTGTGCTTATGCGCCGAGAACCTTCTTGACACCCTCCTTCTGGCTCGTCGAGAGACGGTCGGGGAAGGTAACCTCCCAGCGAACGATGAGATCGCCCCGTCCTGGAGTTGGCTTCCGGAATTGGAAGCCCTCCCGCGATACTCGAGTCTCCTGGCCGGGCTTGATAACGCCAGCGGGGACGTTGATCTGGACCTTGCGTCCGTCGGGTAACTGAACACTGCGCTTGCCACCTTCACTGGTGAGCGCCTCGACAAGGGGTATCTTCTCCTTCGCGATGAGGTCGTTGCCCTCCCGTGCGTACTTCGCATGCGGCTTCTCCTCAACGACAAATACGAGGTCCTGCGCATCGCCGCTGGCGGTCTCGTTACCCGCCTTCGGGAAGCGCACCTTCGTTCCAGGTTTCCAGCCGGGTTGTATAACGATCTCCACCATCTTATCCTCTTGTCGTCCGTCCGCAAGCTTCCGGCCAACCTTCAGATGCTTCGTCGCGCCCGTGTATAGGTCTTCGAGCGAGACCTTGATTGGTCGTGTTACTTCTGCAGGAGCAGCTGGCGTTGACGGCCCAGCGCCGAAACCAGAAGCAGAGCGTGATGGTCTGGGGCGGCCGCCCATACCGCCCATACCACCGGGCATACCACCTGGCATACCGCCTGGCATGCCGCCAAACGACGAGAAGCCGCTCATGTCATCGTCGTCATCGTCATCGTAGGCGGCGCGTCGTGATGTGCCCGAGGTCCCAGGGAAACCGCCCATACCGCCCATGCCGCCCATGCCGCCATTCAAGAAGGTCCTGTGCCAGTCATCAGCAACAGTTTACTTGAGAACACAACGTAGAGACTTACTCGAAGATCTTCATTGGATCAGAGGGGTTGAATCCACTGCCGCCGCGTCCACCAAAGCCTCCTCCCGGGCCAGAGGTGAATGTGAATGTAGAGCCGCCAGGGAAGCCGCTGCCGCCAGAGAAGCCCGCGAACGGGTTACCGCCGGCACCGGCGCCAGGTGGTGGACCGCCTCCGCCCTTGAGACCCTCTTCGCCGAACTGGTCATAGATGGTACGCTTCTGCTTGTCGCTAAGAACCTCGAAGGCTTCCGAGATCTATATTGAAATTGTCAAAACAGGCGCTCATGTATTAAGAGACATACATCAGCACGCACCTCCTTAAACTTCTTGCTGGCCTCTTCTGAACCTTGGTTGCGATCGGGATGCCACTTTAATGCCTGCTCATCATGTCAGTATTGCGAGGGATCGTCACTATGACATGCACACACCATCTTCTTGTACGCCTTTTTCAGCTCATCCTCGGATGCGTCTTTGCTGACGCCGAGTAGCTTGTAGTAGTCAGCACCCATGTTGTAACGGGGTGAGTAGAGTAAGTGTGCAGCGTTTCGTGAGGGTAAAGTCGTGCGCGACGAGTCAAGGCAGAACGCAAGATAAATGGTCGTCGAGCGAGCCGAGAGTACGCAGGATATGGCGGGAACACGCCAGAACATCCGACGTCACAGCTGTTCGCTCTACGAACTTCGTTCGAATTCTATTCGGGTTGGTTCGAGAAAAACGTCGTGCATTCGAGAACGCGAATCGCATTGTGAACGCATTACCATGCTGGCATATGTTTTGTACCCTATCATGTATGCAAGAGTAGCTTAAACACGCTGGAGGACGGGGGAAGAGAAGAAGGATGAACGAAGTCGAACAATGGTAAACAGAACGCGATCAGGTGACATTTGAACTCAAGGCGCGTCAAACACACACTTGCTCTCAGGGCACGCGCACACCGCAAGACTCTGTCGAGTCGCATGCCGGGATGGGTACGGGTTTACTGCAAATGAAGCAGCAAGCTTGTCAGACTCGGTCAAGCTTCAAGTTCACTCAATCATCTTGCTTCTATCAATTTAGCCTTTTCTGACAAGTCACATGGCGTGACGGGTCAATGTGCCTGCGCGCCTGCCTGAAGCTCGGTTCTTGCTTTCCTCGTCCACGACGATTACCTTACCCTTTTATACGAGCACGAACACTACGCGAACCCAGCTGTACTCAGGCTTGACTTTACTCGAGGCGAGATGTAAGCGCAAACAGCAGTCGCTGCCATACATCCGATCAAAACATGCCCGCAACCGTCGCAGGTCATCCGACAGCTTTAGCGTGTCCGACTCGCAGGTAACATGAGCGCCCGAGAAGCATGTGGTATATGAACATCGTAGGATCACTATCTGCGCTCTGAATGTAGCCTTTGCCCACCATGGTTCTCGAGGTTATCGGTGACTGGGCTCGCACTCTGTCCGCGCCTCTTCCGCGCTCCAAGTTCGCTGGACTTGCCATCTGTCTCGTCGTGCTCGCTCTATTGCGTAAGAGGCGGCTTTCAAGACGCCGAGGACCTATCGAGGATTTGTCCAAAGTAGGGCGGAGAGCGGACGAAGAGCATGTGCATGACGAGCTGGCGGAGTATGATGTGGTTATAGTGGGCGGAGGTTCGTACATCCGTGAAGCTCTGTACGATTTGTGTTTGACAAATAGGCAGGGACTGCCGGTTGTGTTATCGCCTCACGGTTGTCTGAGGATCCAAAGATCAAGGTCCTTCTCCTCGAGTCTGGGAAAAGGTACACACTGCGCCTCATTCACACTTTCACAGCGCCTGACCCGACATACAGTTCAAACTCCGTTCTGTTCACCCGCATTCCGGCCGCGTCCGGGCTCCTTTTTGGCAAGGACCCGCATATGTACAACCTCTACACAACTCCACAACAGCATGCCGGTAATCAGCGCCTTTACTGGCCTCGAGGTATGCTGTGTATTGGGTTTTGGTTTTGGCAGGCGATTGCTCATATATTACCTATGTTATTAGCGAAGATGCTGGGCGGGTGCTCTGCCATCAATGCTCAGATGTGAGCCGCTTGCTGTGTTATATCGGAGTACGTGACTGACACACGTCAGCTTTCACTATGGTGACCCGGCCGACTACGACGAATGGGCCAAGTTAGGCGGTCCTGGCGCCGAATCATATGCATACAAAGACTTTCGAAAGTAAGTGGTACAACTAATCTTGTGAGCGCAGCTAACATCGACTAGGTACTTCATGAAGTTCGAGAGATTTACTCCCAGTAAAATTCATCCCGAGGTCTTACCAGCCGATCGAGGGGCATCCGGCCTCGTCAATGGTGCGAATCGCCGTCAAGGTGCTATTGTGACACGCTGAGCTCTTCGATCCAGTCGGGTTCCACGGAAACGACTCGCTCATCACCCAATGTTTCATCAAGGCTTGCCAACAGATAGGCATTCCTCGAGTACCAGACCTGAACACGATGAAGGGCTCAAAAGGCGTTGCGAAGGTACGCACTGTGGTCCTCACATGTGTATCTGATTTTGGTCTGACCGTTTTATAGTTCAGTGCGTCGTCTGGCGTACAATTCTGTCGACAGGTCTCCTAACGTATAACCTCTCAGTGACCTACATCGACGCCAAGGGCCGGCGCGTCACGACCGAGAACTCTTACCTTACGCCCGACGTTTTGGGCCGCCCGAATCTGACCGTTGCTGTAGGCGCATCGGTCACTAAGATACTGTTTGACGCCGCACAGGGTGGCCAAGAGCCCAGAGCCGTTGGCGTCGAGTTCTGTACAAGTTCAGACAGTCCACGTTTCAGAGTACGGGCGCGTAAAGAGGTTGTCTTATCGTACGTTCCGCGCCATCCCGTCCTATCGCTCTCATGTTGAACCCAAACGCTAGTGCCGGTGCCATACATACTCCGCAGGTAAGAGGGCCTGCCTCGCTGTACACGTGCTAAGCTGACAGGTATAGATCATGATGCTTTCCGGTTTGGGTCCTGCTGCAGAACTGGAGAAGCATGACATCGCGACCGTGGCTGACCTTCCGGGAGTCGGTGCACATTTGATGGATCACATTGTCACGAACGCTTGCTTCAAGGATACTAGTGGCTCATCTCTGGTCGTGCTTCGCCCTCGAAATGTGAAAGAGTTTCTGCGAGCTTTGCCGCACCTTGCCCGCTACATTCTCATGGGCAAAGGCGGTCTGACCTGCAATGTGCGTACGCTGTTCTTCTGCAGACTAGCTGGGCCATTAACGTTGTGTAGATCGCCGAGGCAGGCGCTTTTGTTCGCTCGGATGACAAGGCATTCTTTGGTGACAGCTCGCCCATTCCGGAAGACACGACATCTGGCCCATCCGCGCCCGATCTCGAAATGCTCGTCACGCCGATGGGGTACAGCAACCATGGGCTAGCAGAAACTCCGCTCGCAGACTCCCTTGGCCTACATATGACCCTCCTGCGACCGACGAGCACAGGAAGCATCACGTTGAAGTCCAAGAACCCCTTCGAGCATCCTCTGATCGAACCTAAGTAAGACTGGCATCGGTATACCCAGTCGCTCCATCTCTTACGCCAGACTTCAGCTACCTCGTCACAGCTCACGATCGCGACGTTCTCCTGCGCGGCATGCGTTTGCTTCTCCGCACCGCCGAGGCTAAAGCGCTTTCCGACATCATCGACTCAAACCCAACGACGCCCGACGCGCGCTGGTCGCACACGTTGGCGACGGCGCCCGATGAAGAGGTCAGGGAATACATAGCGCATAACACGCAGACACTGTACCATCCGACAAGCACGGCTCGTATGGCGCCCCTTGCAGACGGTGGTGTTTGTGATCCTCGGCTCAAAGTATACGGTGTTCGCGGATTGAGGATCGCCGATGCGAGCGTGTTCCCAACCATCGTATCTGGACATACGGTAAGCTCCATCTCCCCGCCAGGTTTACTTTACTGACGCGTCGCTGGAACAGGCCGGCCCAGTTATAGCAATCGCTGAGAAGGCTGCAGACATGATTAAGGCGGACCTTGCGGGCCAGAAGTTCTAGGGAGCCGCCTGTTGCAGTGTTTGGTGCAAGTTACTTGGTTTGTACTGGTAGTCAACGTCTCAAGATGAAAGCAAATAAATCATCATGGTTGTGGTTAAGTCAAAGCGTAGGTCGTAACGAAGCGGGACAGATAGGGCGAGATTTGCGACAGATGGTACGTAGATATACGACAGCAGTGAAGAGGAGAAAACACGACGTGTACGGTGAATGTCCAGTCGGAGACCGAGATGATAGCGGGTGAGCAAGATGAGATATTTGAGGATGTAGTGCGGACAGGAAACAAATCGAAGCGAACACTGGTGCGTAATGGAGCAGCAAATCAGCAAGATAACGACAAGACAGGAGGCGAGAGCGATTGATAGGGAGAAGTGAATCGGACAAATGACCAGGCTCAGTTGCGATGGACGGCGTACTGGGAACCAGGCCATTGCGCATAAGCACCTGACTGGTTACGACCAGTGCCATTCGTTGAACGAGGAATGGTGTCCGCATGTGGGCCATATGGGGACACAGGCCCGGAATTAACGTGAGGGAGCCCGCGCGTGGGGTTCGACGGAGGCGAAACCGGCCCCCAATTATATGTTTGTTGAGGGCCAGGGCCTTTCTGGTAGACAGGTACAGCAGGTCGAGAATTGTACATGGTGGGTGAAGACAGCCGATTCTGGAGCGTGTTCGTGGTCACGGTGGGATAGCCTGCGAAAGAATGTGGCGGTGGCGACGTGGAAGCGGAAGATGCAGCACTTGGGCTGCGAGGACCCGGACTGGAGTGAAAGGATAGCCAAGGAGAACCGGACTCGTTTGACATGCCTGATGACACCGAGCTACCCGATGGAGACCCTGAGCCGCGAGCGATGAGATCCGTGATGGATGTAGGGATGGGCGGCTGGTTAGGTAGAAGCTGAGTAATGGACGCAGGAACTGGTGGATGTACTGGCAATGGGGGTGACTGAGTCGGCGGAGACGTCGAAATAGGCGGTGGCAGTGCCTGTCGAGCAAGCGCAACGAGCTCTGCGATGGTCATATTGAAGGCTTGCGGTGGCAGCGGAATGTGTTGGGCGGGCTTGACGAATTGCTCGGTGATGCTTGCCGGAACCGAAGTGCGTGGAGGGCTCTTGGGGCGAGCCATCAAATCCGTGATGGACCTTGGGACGTGAGCACTCTGAGAACTTCTGTTCGAGTGACTTTGGGCAATGGTTTCCGTTATCGACGTCGGTATCTTGGCGGGTTGCGGCGGCGGTACTGGTAGGCTTGGAGCGATGGGACTGGGGAAAGTATCGCGTTTCGGCGCAACGTTCATAGCGCTGACAGGAGCCTTGCTCGGCTGATGCTCTGTTGCCGGTCCAGCCGTGCGCCGTTTCGTCGCGTCCGCATCGAGAAATCCGCGCGGATGCGAGAGACAATCCGAAGGCTCGCCTTGACCCTTGAGTAGATCATCGTCGTCTTCATCCACGAGCTTGAGAATACCGGCCGCCTCGGGTGTTTCCTGAGGAGTGGTTAGCACGGAGCGCGAACCAGGTAATATGCGGCTTACCTCGTCGAAGAACTTGATGTTATTCTGCTCACGCCTTAACTTCTCCGAGAACTGGTTCATCGTGGGTTTCCAATCGAATTGGCCACGCGAAGCGGTAGCTACACGCTGCGCAGACGGCGTGTGAGGACCACTGGAAGCCTGCAACGAATCCTGGCTCCAATCCAATGCAGATCTCTCACTACTCTCATCGTCTGCCTACCAACATTGTTTAGATATGCACAAAGAGGCATCGTACTTGTGCATACCTTGGCGTCACCTGCCTCACTAGAACTGTCGGCAGATTCCACGATGGGAAAGGCAGAGTGGAGAGCTTGACGAGCGGGAAAGAGAGCCACGGCACGGCTGGGACTACCACTGTCGTCCGACGACTTTGGTGGAGAGTGGTCCCAAAGACGCCGGCCGTCGTCACCGCGAGGTAGCTCGCCGCGACGCCAGTTCAAGGAGCCATCCGACGGTGGCGTTGACATACGAGATGGTGGCAAGAAGGAAGAAAGTAAGATCGCGAGAGTTTGAACCACGATGGGATATTGATGCCGTCCCACGACCACTTCTCCGATTCATTCTTGCGTGTTTCCCGTCTTTGTTCCCTCTATGAACGTAGCAGGCTGAAAGAGCCCGCGCTATTACTTGTTTGGGATTCCAGCCAACCGATACATCTCCTCCAACGGCCTCCTGCGCGTTCCTATGCACCACAGCTGTAACAGTTGACGCCCGCCGGCTCTGCACGTAATAGCGCCTGTGGGTCCCAAGTTCAGACGCTGGACTGCATGGCCGGGTCGAATGATCCGGCGTAGCCTACAAGCAGTTCCGAGATGAGAACCTTCGATAGTCAAATAACGCGCAAGAATGAAGACTGTTCAAGGAGCGAAGGATAATAGCCAGCCTTTTGTACGCCATGTATGGGAACTTGGATGTCGTTGGAAGAGATCAACAGGAGTCACGCTGTGCGTCTGACGGTCACGGTGACAATATGGACCTGTCACGCAAGATGTCTCCTCCATGTTTTGTTCCTTCCAGTCTCACGACGATGGGCGATAGCATCGCGTGCCGGTGGTCCGCTAGTAGCGAGGCGGACTACACGTGTCTGTATTGCTCTTGACCTCCATGTCACTGTTAGCGCACAGTGTCTTTGATTTGGCAGGCGACGACATACTCTACGAGATCTTCTACACGGTTGCTGCTCTAGACCCCCCTCGAGTCCACCGCTTTCGGCCCGACTGTGTGCGCATCCACCTGGGATGGCTCACTCTTTCGCACGTCTGTCGACGTTGGCGCACAATCCTGGTACACGATATGCCACGTCTATGGGCTGAGCTCCCCTGCAATATACCCTCTGCCCTCACTACCATCACTGAACGAGCGCGGAACCTCCCCCTCGCACTACGAACTCGTGTCAAGTTCGACATCGAGAAAGACGTTTTCATGACGTGTCTTAACTTCAGCGAACGCATCAGGAAGGTCGCCAATGCTCTCGTACATCGTGCCTACTTGTTCGAGTACGAGCCTTTCTCGATTAAGCCCGACCTGGGCTGGTATTACGCCTTGAATCAGAAACACCTTCCCCTTTTACAAGGGCTCAGAATAACGGAGGCGGGGATTAATTCGAATCGACCTGAGGACTATGCTGGCAGGGCACTGGAAATTGACGCTCCCAATCTTCGCAGTGCAGTGATCTCTATCCGGGGCTCTGTCAATCTCCTGCATGCCAGCCTCGTAACCCTTGATGTGGACAGTGGTTGCGTCGAACTCCTTCGGAAGCCATTGGATGGTCTCTTGCGCATTCTTGCCAAGCAGCCCAATCTGGAGTCCTTGACTACATCCTTCCAGGCGCTCGACATAGATTGGACAAATCGCGATATATCCCGCGTGTCCGTGCGTTTGGATCATCTGAAAGATATCCGTATACCGAGCCGGACAATCGCAGACTTGCTTTCGTTTTTTCGCCACGTCGAATGTCCGTCGGTTCGCCGCATGCGCCTATCCGTTCGCCACAGTCAGTCTGAGGACTGGTTAGCTTGTGTTCGCCTATTTGAGCGCGTCGCTCTTGCAGACGGTATCAGCACCCTGAATCTGCACCGCTCTGAGCAGGAGCATTACTTTTACGCCTTGCATCACAGCCCGGATGATTGGGACATGTCCATCGATACAGTCAGGGGTCCGTTGGCCGTGTTTGAAACAGACTTCAATGTCCGTGGCATCCCGTCGCCGTCGTTCACGGATTTCTACCTGGCTTTCTTCACTTTAGCTCGTCCAGGTGCCATACGACGTATCGTATTTGATCATACCATCACTGCAGACCATTACTATGAAATGCGCCCCTATTTCCACTCGCATAGCCAGGATCTTTCTGCGGTCACTTCCTTGTGGCTCAACCGTCGTGACAATCATGATCTCCTACTACCTCAGAAGATGGGAGAGGACGACGAGGATGACTATGTACTTCACCACGTGACAGAGCTGGCTGTGCCGCATATGTACCCTTCGATGGTGTACGAGCCAGGGAACGATCTCGAGGCGTGGCAGTTGTCGGATGGCCAAGCGCGATGGGCCAAACTAGCCGAGGTGCTCAAGAAGAGGGCTGATAGTGGTCACCCGATTAGGCGCTTGGTTCTTATAGGGAAGTGGGACTCGGTGGAGCGGAAGCTCGCGAGTCATGAAGTGGACTCGTACGGGCTGATACTGGTTGGGGAGGCAGGGGTCCATGAGGTTATCGACCGTCGTACGGTTCGTCGCATTGACTACTATGAGTAGGTAAAACTGTGCCAACCTTGTTAGACAAATACCATAGCATTCGTTTGGTTTGCATCTTGGAATATATATGTATCTCATCGTATATGCGGAGTGATCTTCGAGGACGCAAATACTTTGAAGTTGTGTGCACAGGCGGCCTGAGCAACAGTGGGCCCGTGGCGGAGATCGGCCGGGCCGAAGATGATGTCACGCGCGTCGAACAACATTGTGCTGTCGCGACTTGTATCTCAACCACCACGACACCCGCTCGTCTCAGATCCAACATTCATACTGCGTAACAACTTAGTTTGACATGGCTTCCGCTGAGCCGTCGCTGCCCGTTCACGATATTGCCAGCCCTGTACCGGAGATAGGTACTGCATCAAACCAGGCTCCTGCGTGTCCTCTACCAGAAGATACATTGGCACTGGTATTCTTCGAGCTTCTCTGGTCGTGTGCACCTTATCAGCGCCACGCCCCGCCGCCTGTGCTCTCACCTTCGCATGTGTGTCGACTTTGGCGCCGAGCAGCCATCGCCAATAAACGTCTTTGGTCGTATATCCCCCTATCCTCGCCAGAATTTGCCGCGCTCTTCATGCGTAGATCGTATCCAATCGATGTCTCTGTATACATACCTCAAAATCGGCTCAAGAGCTCGGAGCGCCGTCGGGCTGCTGTCGAAGAAATTACGCGCTATCCCGCCCGTATTCGCGTTCTTGTGAGCTGGGCATGGGGTATAACGTTCGGATCCTGGCAGGGTCACGCGCCCCACAACTTCGCGGACTCTCCAAAAATCGAAGTGCTCGGACTATACAAGACAGACATTGATACATCTGCCATCGTCCAGCTCAGTACTTGCGTCAAGCTGCGGTCCCTGACGCTGAGTCAGCGATGCTGCATCAATTTCGCAGAGCCGGTTGCTCTGCCAAACATTACCAGCCTGTGCATACACGAATACAATTTTGACCTCCCATCTTTCCAGAAACTTCTACACTGCCTACCTGCACTTGAGGTCTTGGTCCTATACCGGGCTGAATTCTATCGACAAGATCCAGATACAAGCAGTCCAAGCCTCCCATCCTCGCTGAACACTCTTCATCTGGCATCGAGCAGCACCTTCATCATGCATTTTCTCGGCGTTTTCAGTATACCGGATCGGACCAGCGTAGCCGTCCATTTCCTGGATGGCATGGCTTTCAATCATCATAAGCTCGAGGATCCCGGCCCTCCGGCTCCTGACATGCCTATTCTTTCTCGGATATTCCATCAGGGCGGTCGAACGGAGCAGACTTTGCCGTGGATGACACCCGAGGTAGAGGGTCTCGATAGGGTTATGGCATCGTTCCAGGGCGATACACTGCTTACTTTCAGACCCCACGGAAAGAGATCTGTCGAGGTTCATCTCGAAGACAGACCCTTGGCGCAATGCACCCAGGAAACATCCACACGTGCACCTTGTAGCATATATTTTCACCACCCCGATGCAGAGTGCATGTCAATGGTGATCGAACTATGCCTACTGCAACTGGATACGTCTAAGTTATGTGAGATCTATCTCGAGGATAACTTGCGCACATTAGTAGTGGAGTCTATTCTCAATCATCTCACGCAATGTGCGGCACAAACGGGGAGTCTACCCTCGCTAAAGCGACTTCACATTTGCATCAGCAAGAAACGACTTGACCGCAGAACATTGGGCAATGATCTCACAGCTTTGGCTGCTGCATGGCCAACGCTGCAAGTCACCACACTGGTGACGGATTCGGACGATGGCGATCATGAATCGGAAAGTGACGAGGACGAGGACGATAACCCTCGCACCGTGGGTGACTTGGAGCAGAGCTCCGGCTACCTTTCTGCTGAGGATTCAGAGGAATATGACGTCGGTGACGTTTTTGATGATGCCGGTGTTTATCCCGAGGCATGGGTGGATCTTGTTTCCAGCGGGGACGAAGAGTTGAATGAGGGTGAAGGCAATTGACGAGGCCTCGGAATTGCAGATGATGGCCAGGTCTTATCTTGATGTTCTATCACCGGACATAGGAGGGAAATGCCACGCAAGACTGAATGTGTGGATCAGAGAGAGGAGTGACTCGAGATAAGAGGACGATGCGAACTGCGAGGGCGGCATGGTGCGAGATGCTTGCAGGCCGTCGCTTCTATGTAGTACTAACACTGTATGACTGTGGCTGTGTGATAGTGTGTGCGTTGTACGTGACGAGCGCTGAGTAGGCATATATACAACTCTTGCAGTATGTCGTGAATGTCGAGTTCTCGACAATAGTACGGACAATGCAATCATCCGATCTGCGGTTGCATCGGCCCGAACGCCGCGCCATGCGGAAAACGCGACATGGACTAAACGTGAACCTCGACCCAAACGACCACGACTTTGTACCTCATCATTCGTACAAATCCACGATCGCGTATATATGGGATGGATTCAACGGCCTCCCCACACAACTGCGCGGATCAAGCTGAGCTAGGCGATACAACTGAGCAAACTCCTGCAATGCACATCCTACCAGAAGACGCGCTGGCGTTGGTATTCTACGAGATCCTCTGGTCGCTCGCACCTTATCAACGTTGCTTATCGCCGCCAGTGCTCTCACCCTCCCATGTATGTCGACTCTGGCGTCGTGCGGCTGTCGTTAATAAGCGTCTCTGGACGTATATTCCAACGTGCTCGCCAGAGCTAGCCTCTCTCTTCTTGGAAAGGTCACAGCCCATCGACGTCGCTGTCTATCTGACCTGGGAGTTCTGCTCAAGTACATACCACCACCATGCTGTGTACAAGGAGATTATGCGACATATCGGCCGTATCCGCCTCCTTGTAAACTGGGGTTGGGAAGATCCAGGTCATACGCCTTCTGATTTCACGGACGCCCCCGCCCTTGAAGTGCTCGGGACACACCGACGAAACCTAGCCCAGTCTACGCTCGCACAACTTACCTCTTATACGCATCTTCGATCTCTGACGCTAAGCCATGTGGAAGATATGATATTTACGAAGCCCCTTGTCTGCCCAAGCATAACGAGTGTATGCCTCTACCACAGCACTTTGAATTCGTCCGCGTTTCACAACTTCATGCTGTCTGTTCCTTGCCTTCAAGATCTACTCTTATTCCGATCTGCGTTTGACGATGAGGGCCAGTCCCAAACAAGTGTCATCAACATCCCGCCTTTGCTAAGAAGGGTGCAGATCGTTGGCAGCAACTCCTCCATTCTACACCTTCTTGATATCTTTCTCCTCCCAAGTCGTACCGCTCTTTCTGCACATTTCATTGACGACATGGATAACGAACACAATGACCTGAAAGATCTCGGTCCACCATCTCCTGATATGCCAGTCACGATCTGGATCACTCACCACAATGGCAAAACGAGAATGCCAGCGCCCCGAATGGTATTGATGCCCCACGAGATGAACGGTTTCAGTCGACTCCTGGCATCCCTTGACGAGAACGATACACTCTTCATCATTAGCTCTCCCAGTCTGGAGTCCCTGGAATTCTTCTTCCAGGACCAAGGGATGGGTGACTTTGAGCAGAGACAAGCGCGTGCGCCCATCAGCCTGACCATATACCATTCGTCTCCTCATTTCATGGCCGGCCTCGTCCATCTGTGCCTGTACAGTCTAGTACGGATACCAAAGCACGTAACAGAACTCCGTCTCGAGGGCAGTTTGCGCATGAGGGTGCTGAGATCTATCCTCACCTTTCTCGCCACATCCAGTGGAAATACGAACATGCCTGCTCTGAAGCGGTTGCACATACGCGGGAGCGAGGCACGACTTCACCATCGGTCACTCAGCCATCTTCTTGCGGCGGTTAAAGAGGCATGGCCTGAGCTTGAAATCAACAGCGCAGTGGAGCACCCGGTATCGGACGAAGATAATGGAGACTCTATATCCGGGGACGACGAGATGAGCGAGAACAGCAGCTTAGAGGATTTTCTCAGTGAAACTGACGGCGATGAGGACGTCGACGGGCATCACATGTGACAGAACGGGGATGTACGATTTATCTTCTATACCGATACCAACAGCCATGTCCCAATACCCAATACACGCTCTTTATCGTCCAGTGCTTGTGCGAGTGTATCCATGCTCACGCTATGCAAGCTGTATAGACAGGGCGCAGCGCCGTGTACGGCAGAGGCACGTTCGAGAACCACCGAATTCAGAAGCTGGATGCGCGTGCGATTTCATGTGATAGTTGAAAAGTCGAGATGTCGTCTTGCTCCCGCTCGAAGAAGCTTATGTATACAGTGGCGTTCCTAATTTCCCTTCCCTTGATCCCTGTTCCACACACCCAACTCCATGCCGAGTAGGTAGACAGCACTGGGCACAGAGGTATGCTTAGATACGTCGTCTCCTCCGGTGCGTATATTTGTTCATCGCGGTGGCATGATTGAACTAATATACGTGGTTTGAACCAGCGAGCAACTACTTTTACCTGCCGATTGAAGACGAGAGCACTCCACTCGACGAGGACGACCAGATCCCCGCGCAGAATCGGCACATCGACTCCAAAGCTGCTTACGAGCTCGATCCCTCCTCTCCCTGCGACTCCCCACCACTTCCCTCCTCCGAGTTCACGGCAAAACACCATGGAAACGGCAATACAAACGCACACGAGCCGGCGATAGCGCAGATCCTCGCGCAGAGCGATCTGTACGCTGTCCTCGGCCTCGCGCATGGTACGACAGATGCCCACGCCCTCCGTAGGGCGTACCTTGCTCGAACTAAGATGTGCCATCCCGAGTACGCCTATTCCCTATCCTGTCTTCTGTAATGCATGTTGAGCTGACAGCCGACTATCTGATAGCAAGTTCGCGGGTGACCCGGCGGCAACGCTTGCCTTCCAGAAGGTCTCCTTGGCATACAGCATACTGGCTGACCCCGCACGACGAAGACGGTATGATGCTGCGCCCAGTGACTTCGCGGCGCAAGGGATGGGTGGGGCAAGAGCTGAGGAGACGTTGCGGGGTGTTGTACTTGGAGTCTTCAATGATTTCTTAGATGGAGATATGGAGGTCGTCAGAACACTATTGCGTGAGTCTTTCTACCCATCCAGATGTCTGGGTAGTCGCACTGTGCGACAAGGGAGAGATTGGGGTGGGCAATGTTGCGGGTCGATGCCTGTCGATGCCCGTGTTTTCCGCGCCGCGGCTGTCAACTTGTTTGTGTCTTACCCTGTGGCCCTGCGCGCCCCTTCGTCTGTCATGCTTAGCGCCCCGCATGACGCGCGTGATTAGTGCCCCCTTCAAGGCGTAGCGTCTCTTCTGGACCGCGTGCTCCATGGTTCTCAACTTCGCAAAGTCTGGGCTTTGCGCGAGTAACTTAACTCGCAGTCGTGACGCGAGCTCGGACAGACGGACTTCGAAGGTTAGAGCTGTATACTGATTATCCATGATAGGTGCATTGGACGACTTCAACCCCGCGCTAAGGTTGAACGACGAAGGCATCGAGAGCGTGCTTGTCACGCTGCAAGCCATCCGCGAGCGCCTAATCACCTGTCGCGCGCTTTCACATGCTCTTGTCGCCACCCTCTCGCACCTCGCTGAAACACAGCACGCACTCGGACAGCAGCCTTATCTCGCGCTCCGCCCGCGTGCACGTCTATCGCTGCAGCTCGCGCGTATCACGCTCGGGCTTCCGCTTGCGCTTGAGGACGTATTGAGGAGAGAAAGGAGAAGGCCGAGAGCGAGAAGGAGAGATAGTGCACGGTGGGCGGTGGATGATGAAAAGGATGATGAAGTGAAGAGGGTGCAAAGGAGAAGAGTGTTGAGGCTTATTGAAGGTCTTGTGAGTGGCCTCGAGATGGTCGAGAAAGCCTTATAGCCCACTGTTCCCCTTTGTCTGCATCCCACCACATCTGTCTCCCTGGCATCGCATCGTTTTTCTCGCTGCACACGTATCCCATTTCCCACCCCATGCCATTCTACCCCATCATTGTCTGTCTGCTCTGCTCTGCTTGATCTTAGTCTCGCGTCTGAAAGTGTACTGTACCCTTACTCTTCCCTTCACAGTGTGTCCCTCCCCACTCCATATAGACTTACTCCGTCACTGTTCCCTACCCTCCATTGTTCTACGGGTTTAGATTAGCCAGATGTTGGACCCCCTGTACTCGTGTAGCTGATATGTGCTTATGCCTATGTGCAACCATCAATTCTTGCTTATCCCAGTGGACTAACAAGGTAAGCGTCCGTGTATCGATGTGCCTACATATACAAGATATCCAGGGTACTCTCCATCATCTGCCCCATCCTCCTTTTTTGTGTCTGGCATGTTATCGCGCCGAAGGCGCTGGCAAGGGGAGTCCCATAGGGGGTTTATAGGATGTGTACGTAGACAATAGTCCGGGTGATACATGCAACGCATTCCTTCGTCCCCTTCGTCTCTGACATCGTCGCTGATGTCGTCCGCGTACGCACTCTCAGCTTCCACATGTCAACACGCCTTGCTTCTAGTGTCGTTGTCGCAGCTGGAGACGTGTGGTCGCTGTTCGCCCTCCTCTTCACCAACCTGTGAGGCCTCTTTCACTGAACTCGCGCGGCCACCAGGCATCCTCGTCCTCATCATCGTCCTCCTCTTCCTCTTCGTCCTCTTCCTCTTCCTCTTCCTCTTCCTCGCTCTCACTCTCGTCAGAAGCAGATAGATGAGATTGCTCCTCCGAGTCACCGCTCTCGGTCACCGCATCGTCTGAGTCACTCTGTAACTCATCATCGTCTTCATCCAACTCCACCGTCTCGATTTTGAGCTTGGGGCACATCTCTGATAGAGAGACAATCTTCTCGTTGAGCGTCTCGCAGCGCAACCGCGCTTCACTGCCTGAGATTTGCAGCCTCTTTGCGGGCGAGCTCTGCGTTTCGCCAACGTGTACCAGGTATCTGAGGACGGACTCGAGGACCGGCATTCGAAGACTGCCCTGGAGATGAAACTCTAGTACACTCTTCGGCATATTCATAGCGCATAAGCAAAGGTAGGTGACGTCAGCCATAATTTCGACGGAGGAATAGTAAAAGCTGAGACTGAAAGGGGCGTGCGTCGACGTGTGCTCGAGCCTATCTGTGGCTTGGCTTTGAAACAGTAGCTCTATCGAATGGCCGCTACGCGAGCCGACGACGAGTAGCGTGTGGGTTTGAAAGGACGATAAAAGACGGTTGAAACCGGTGGAGTTGGAGATCGAGTCGACTAATCCATCCGTCCGAGTCAACCTTGCGCTCTCACGCGCAATCCAGGTGGCCATCGCCATGTCTGGATAGGCAGGGCCGACATCAGTGGATGGCTCGAAATCGAGCCCCGTGTCGTCAACGAAATGTGCATTGAGAGTTGTTTCAGTCGATATGCCGAATTTATTCAGGAATTCAAAGATGAACCGGATGCTGCCGACAAGGTAAATGTCCTTCAACATTGGCGGAAGGGTGACATGATTTGTAACCTCCATTGATCTGGCGAATGTCGCGAATCGTGTACGGATTGAAGCTAGCTTTTCGAGAGAGGGGGTAGAAAGCATGAGATTGTGGAAAGAAGGTTCTGGAGTTCGATCCATTCAATGTGAGCGCCCGAAGACGGTTACAGGTCGCGAGTTGAGCGAGGGTCGCTTGTGTAAGATGCATCCTGAGCACTTCAAGTGAGGACAGGCGCGCGTAATCATCTGGCATGTATTCCGAGATAGTCCAGAATTCGGACGGACCCCACGCCCAGTTCGCGAGCTCGCTGATACGTTCGGGATGGCGCAAAATCTCCGCCACTGCTGCGATATATCGCCTGCGCTGCGTTTTATGTTTGCGATAAGTTGACGCTGACGAGACGAACACGGAGACGTTGATAGGATGCGACCTATCCAAGAAGAGGGTGACGAGTTCCGGCGAGGATAGTGGGATATACGACCAGAGGCGCTTATTTGCAATGGCCGTACGGCGCCAGAGTTGACTGACATGCGAGATCGGGAGGGCAGGTGGTGAAGTGAAACGCTGATGAGGTGGACGCGACCAGAGAAGCTCATAGAATATCAATGCCAGCACATCCTCCGGCAAATGAGGTATCGCCAATGGGGCCTGTTTTGTCGTACCGCCGTCACGATTTGGCAATAGCAATGTCAACTTTCGGACCATGCCAGAGACAGCGATAGAGCGAATGGGCAATTCGATAGTTGTGTCGTGATGGTTGCGGTTCAAGCTGCGTTTGCGCGAGCACGACGCGTGGTGCTAATGAAATGTCTGATCTACTCTCGCGCGCCCTCTCGTCATGTCTCGTCAACAACTAAGCATACTGTATAAGCACAGGCTGATGGGTGACTGGTCTCTGGCGGAGCACTCCAATATCATTGGACGACAGCGAGGAAGCGGAGTCGTGCACATCTCGCCGCTCATCTCAATGCAACAGATTATCTCGTGCAAACGCATTATAAAATGTTGTCGTGACCTGGATTGTCTTGCGCGCTTGTGCAGAGGTAAAGTTCTCCCTTCGTAAATGGACGGGCGTCCCTGGCTTCATGCCCATGGCCCTATAGCTGGAAATCAACCGTGTGAAGCTTTCGCATTTTGCTATCTCCCCATCGACGAGGCGCACCCTACAGAGCCTGACTAGCCGGATGGACCTTCAATACTGTAAACCCATCCCCTTCCACTGCAAGAGCCTTCGTCGTCTTGACTCTGCGTTCTACGCGTCCCTGCATAGGATCGCCGAGTTGCAAGCAACCACGATCGTTCGCCGCGATCCAGCAATGCGCATAACCTCATTTAGACTACACCCGTCCGTGCCACATAGCGCAGAGGAAGACATGCATGGCAGTGATGATCCCACGACCCGTTCCCGCGATATCTGGAGGTAGGTGCGGGACGCGGGGGCAGAAGCGTTTCTGCGCTCGTTGACGGCGCCGGAGGGAGCATGAATAAGACACGAAGCATTATATTTCGTCGTGCCTATTGCCACGTCCGCAGGCGTGGATATTGGAGAGTTGGTGAAGAAGTGTCATCCGGATGAGCCGTTTGCGCCGAAGAGAACGACGGGCTTGTTTGATTACTCGAAGGCGGAGCGTGTATTGGGCTGGAAGCATCCTCATAGTTGTAGCAGTACATATCCGGTATACAGAACTGGGTGCGGAAGCGCTCAGACAGAGTTTGTAGGCAGAGCGAAAGCCTTGAGATTGAGTGCATAGCAGAGCGAGGACAGGACAGCAAGTACAAAACAGTGGATGCAGATATTTTATGGGCTGCGAGGACGCCTCGTACGAGGTTCTCGTCTGGGCGAACGCGAGCGTGAACTTCGTCGCCGTGTTCTTCGATCCTCGGCCTGCTCCTCGCGCCGGCGAGGTCCACGCGACATCGGAGGTCCATCTTCGTTCGCAGTAAGCTCCACCTGCGGTGCAGACTCAAGCTTTTCGCCTTCCCTACGCGACGGATACTGCGGTCCCTCCTCCTCTCCATCCTCAGCCGCGGCAGCCTCCTTCAACTTATTTCGCTTCCACATAAGCTTCTTAACGCAGCGCGCACACAGCACGACCTTAACGAGTGCGCTCTTCGCTTGACCCTGCTCAACATATGCGAAGGGAAGCTCTAGGGTCGATAGTGCAGTAGTTGGCGGGGCATCATCGTCTTCAGGCGGTGTATGTTGCTCGCAACGCGTGTTGCCACAGCTGCGTTCGCCGGCACCGGATATTACTTCGTCTTCAGTACGCCATCTTAAGGCAAACTATATAACACGTTAGATTAAATAATACTATCAGAGCATCATAGGGAACGCACGTTTCCAGACTTGTAGTGCTTGAGGTCACAAACCGCGAACTCGCGAAACAGGCTGGCGTAGTACTTCGCCGCAAGCTGGTCGTTCCATGTAGCGGGCGCTTCCTCTTCGTCACGCAAGAAGCGGTGCGAATGTTTGAGGATATCAAACTCGGTCGCATGAGAAGGCGGGGCCTGCGAGGACCCGGCGCGGAGGGCCATGAGGGTTGGAAAGCGAGTGGCACTTTTGATTGACAGCTTGGTTCTGTACCACCATGACTGAACTCTGTGTGACTTGGACACTGGAGTCATAGTATATCGCACTTCGTAAGCATCACTGGGCGTTGTGAACCTTACAATACTGGCATCTGTGCATTCTGCGACAATTGCCTTGTGCACGGAGACAGTACTATTCAATATTCAGGATCAGCCAGCTATCCGCGCCTGAGTTGAACTAGCCCAAGCTTGCACCATACGAATCTGTTGAAACACTACTGCATAAGGATACCAAGCCTTATATAACTTGCATCCTCGTCTTGTGTGCTACCCTGACTCTAAACGATGGCTGAAACACTCCTCGCAATCCTGCTCGCGACCTCCTCCGCCAAAGGTTCCCACCTCATAACCTACTGGCCTCCCAACCCACACCCAAACCAACGTCTCGCCCGTCCCCGCCCCGATGATTTCATGCAATACGATAACCCCTGGCGCGCCGCTCATCCACACGAAGCCGCAGCCCCCACCGCCGCACCTCGCTGGCAAGCCGACGAATCATACTTATGGCGCCGTCCGCACCCTCGCTCACGCTCTCCATCTCGCGCCACGCCGCACGTCGTACATCCCCCTCCTTCCGGCCGTAGCAGCCCCACCAAGGACTCACATACGCCGTTTGAAGTCGATGCAGATCAAGAAGGCTCAGACGAAGTATTGGGATACAGCGCGGCCTATCTCGCAGGCGTACTATGTCCCAAACGGAGCATGTGTCACCAGAAATTCGCTCTGAAAGTCGACGATCTGATGTTCCTCGGCCATCCCGTCTGTGCAGAGCCGGGCGGTCAATGGCGCTTCAAAGACCGATCGGCGTCGCGCGGTCCCAGTACCGGTGCGAGTGCGGGCGATCCGCGCGGCAGGAGGGCCAGAGCAAGGCAGGTCTCAGGCGATAGTATCCGCTCGAATATGGAAGGGGAAGATAAAGTGGATTCGAGTCCGAGTCCGCCGCAGGGTCAGAGTGGAGGGTGGTTACAGACGTTCCACGTCGTGTTCGTACATGACCTTCCGGACCCATCCAGCGCAGCGAGCGGGAACGTGCAGAAGTACTTCGACGCCATATACACCCAACTAGCCTTCCCGCTCACCGCCGTCTTGTTCGCCGCACAAGTCACGTCGAACTTCGTAGAGGCCGAATGCGACGAGCTCGATCGGGGTGAGACGAGTGAGCTTGCGGGCGCACTCAGGGAGTTATACGAGGCGATCAAGAGGAGGGATGTGGCGAGAGTTAGTGTGGCGGGTGCGCCGTTGGAGCTGCAGTTGCCGCCGGCTTTGGATGGGTTGATCAGGAGTGGAGAGGAGGAAGAGGTATCAGATGAGCTGCCGGTAGAGGAGGGTGCATCGACAGGATTACCGGGGCTTGCGCCGTGGAAGAGTCTGCTACTGCTTGGTGATGCATATGAAGGAATGCGGTCGACGCATGTGGGTGAAGGAGACGAAGACAAGTTGCTTGCTGAACAGCTCATGCGTTTCCTGGAGATGGCAGATGTCACACTCTCGTATGCCGTATACTCTGCTGCTCGTATTGTTCTCGTACTGATTGCACTTGTGAACAGACTGGCTGACATGGCGAGCTTGCTGGACTGGGATCTTGATTCGCAGGTATACCCGATCGTGCGCTGGCTCGTGCATCATCGCCGCGCACGGGTCGTCGACATCGTTCACCGTGGGCTAAAGAACGTCTTTACTCTCCCTCTCAAGTTCGATAAGCCGTCAGTTCCCTCATATTGCCTCGCATACAACCTAAACTAAACTATTGCACAGTCTACGCGAGCTCTCAGCATCGTACCGCGCGGCCTTTCCGGATCAGTCTCTGCCTTCTCTCCCCAGCCTCCTCTCAACGATCTCCCAGTCAACATCGACGACCTTCTTCGCAGCCATCGTCCAAACGCGAGACGCTCTACCCGTCTACCGGGATGTCGTTCAATGGCTTCTCCGCAATGAGCTGCTCATCGCCTTGCGTCTTCGCGTGCGCGTCGTCGCCACTGCGGCTTTGAAGAAGAAAGTGAGGAAGGAGAGAAAGAGAAAGGGTGGGAGAAGAGTTAGTTGGCAGCAACCTGAAGCTACTGAGGGAGAAGGTAGCGATGCCGGCGCCAAGGCGTTTGCGAGGCGCGGAAGGAGGAGGAACGTAGGGAGAGTGGATACGGACGTTGAGGAGGAAGCGGACGGTGAAGGGGAGGAGGAGGAGGGCGATGAGAAGGGTGATAAAGAAAGGGGGACGAAATGGCTCGCGCAGAGCCCCGAGGAGATGCGTGCACGCCCGCCGATTCTGGAGGAAGGACTGGACTTCGATGAAGAGCTCGACGAGAAAATGCGTCGCTTCGAGTCTGATGTTGAAGGCCTCGATGAAGGCGAGCGCTCACGAGTTGCAGGTGACGAGGACGAAGACGAAGAAGACGAAGAGGAAGATGCGAGATACAGTATCATCCCCGACCCAGCGCGGGCTGACGTGCGGCAGCGGGCGTGGCTGCAGGCGATGAGTGTAGGCAAAGAGCCAGGGCTTGCACGCCGGTTCGGAGAGATCAATCGGTACTTCGATGGACGGTGTGCAGACGATGAGATCCTGTTTCGGGCAGAGATCTCGAGGAAACAGTTGAGGGAGGTGTTGCACCATTATGAGGAATACGTGAGTAGTTTGCGCTCTGTATGCATGCGCGCTATGGCTAACATACGAGTGTGTAGCTACAGACATTCTTGCACCCATCATGATACATATGCGCCCTCCCGGCGCTACTCAGGTGACGGCCGGAACATATGCTGCATGCGTTGAGCATGCGGCGCGCCCTCGGGCGCCCACGTTCGCGACTGGGGAGGCCTCAATCCGACAATCGATATCCGCGCGGCTAGCCACTGAGTACTGAGCTTGCCCCAATTATGCACCTCTGACGCGCCTTTTCGTTGGGGTGTTTTTGTAAACTCTACACTGTACCAGTACCAATCTGCACATGTACAAGCGCCTACTATATGCCATGTAAAGACAGCTCGGAGACAGCAGCACGTAATAAACAGGCCGTTCCGCGCCACCAGCCCGAAGCGGCACGTGTGGCGCCGAAGCCAAGTATGGACGTTCAGGAGAAGCCGGCGGTGCGGGCCCTGGAACGCGAGAGAACGTCTTGACTCCTCTCTCTTTCTCCTACCACCACCACATCATGTCTACGCCTACGCGACCGATAAAGGTCAGGCAGAGCTTCAACTCAGCCTCGGGCGCGTCCGGCACTCCGAGGTCATTCAACGCGGAGAGTCTTCGAGCAGCGTACGCGGGCACTGCGACGCCGCCGCCGAATATTCCACCGCGCGCGGGTACACCCTCGTCGCAGTCTCAGGGAATAAACGTCGGAAGCGCTGCATCACCTGGACCGGGAATTGGTGGGATAAGCGCGCAGGCGCCGAGTCCTGCGCCGGACACGCCGCCTGTGAACCTGGACGAGCTGCCAGAGGAGGAAAAGGCGCGGGTGCTGCAGAAACATCTCGTTCACCGCGACGAGCGTAACGCCACTCCTACTGGCGAACCGAGTACTGCCCCACGTGTGCAGAGGCAGGACAGCGAGGCTTTCCCTGTTCCTTACCATGCTCCTGGCGCGGACGTTGTGCACGATATATACAAGTGGCAGCAGGGTCAGCAACGCGTGCAGAATAGGCAACGCGCCGTCAGCTTTGCCGGAAGCACCGCAACGCCCGAGCCCGCGTTCGAGCATATCCATGAGCCCGGAGGATTCCGAAGGAATTATTTGTTGACGCATCAGGAGCAGAATGGCGAGCAGGGTACAGCGGCGCCGAGCGAGGGTCGGATGTTGAACAATTTCGTGGAGTTTTTGTATATCTTCGGTCATTTCGCGGGCGAGGATCTTGAGGAGGTCGAAGAAGAGGACGAGGAAGAATACGACGAGGAAGAGGCTAGGAGGAGAGAGGACGTCTCATTCACGCCTGGACAGGTCGAGGGCGGTATTCTGCGTGTTGAACCGCTGCCATCGACGCTTTCTGTGCGTTTTCCGAGCGAACGCACCCCTTTGCTGCCGACGACGCCTGCGACGCCCACGAGGAAGCAGAGCCGCTCGGCATCGCGGCGCCGAAAGCTGAGCAGCACTGAGCACGGCGAGCACGGAGACGCTACCGTCGGCCAAGCGGTACTCATGCTGTTGAAGGCCTTCGTCGGTACTGGCGTTCTCTTCCTCGGCAAAGCCTTCTTCAACGGCGGTCTATTATTCTCCGCGATAACCATCTCGCTCGTATGCTTGATCTCGCTGTACTCTTTCCTACTCCTCGTGCAGACCAAGTTCGTTGTACCCGGCTCTTTCGGCGATATTGGCGGCGCGCTGTACGGCCCTTGGATGCGCTACGTTATCCTGACCTCCGTCGCGGTCTCCCAGATCGGTTTCGTGTCCGCATACACCATCTTCGTCGCCGAGAACCTCCAGTCATTCGTGTTGGGCGTGACCAACTGCGAGAAATTGGTTCCCATAGCGTACCTCATCCTCATCCAACTCGTCGTCCTGCTTCCGCTGGCGCTCGTTCGCAATCTCGCTAAGCTCAGCTCCACTGCCCTCCTAGCGGACGTCTTCATCCTCGCAGGCCTGATCTACGTCTTCAGCTCGGAGTTTTCGCTCATCGCGAAGCGTGGCATCGCCCATGTGGAATACTTCAATCCGGACAGCTTCCCATTGTTCATCGGCACGGCCGTATTCTCCTTCGAGGGTATCGGCCTCGTTATCCCTATCACGGATGCGATGAAGGAGCCGCGCAAGTTCCCCGCCGTACTTAGCGGAGTCATGATCGGCTTGCTATTCCTCTTCGGAGGTGCCGGCGCACTCGCATACTTGACGTTCGGCAGCGACATTAAGACAGTCGTTCTCGTCAACCTCAACACCGCCTCGCCCGTAACCCAGGCCGTCCAATTCCTTTACTCGCTCGCAATCCTCCTCTCCATCCCTCTCCAGCTCTTCCCCGCCGTCCGCATAGTCGAGACCGGTCTCTTCAACCCCACCCTCTCAGGCAAGGGAAACACTCGTGTGAAGTGGCTCAAGAACGGCTTCCGGTTCGTCGTGACGTTCTTCTGCGCTGCTCTGGCGTGGGCGGGCGCGTCGGACTTGGATAAGTTCGTGAGCTTGATTGGGAGCTTTGCGTGTGTGCCGCTGTGTTTCACGTACCCCGCGATGTTGCATTACAAGGCGTGTGCAAGGACGAAGAAGCAGAAGGCGGCGGATATCGCGTTGGGCATTTTCGGGATTGTGGCGGCGACTTATACGACGGTGCAGACTCTCATTGTACGTCCTCTTTGATCCCTCAGCTGCTCTGCAAAGTACTGATTTGCGCTTCTTGTAGATGATGGCGAAGCCGACGCCTGCGGGACCGTCACCTATCGCGCAGTGCATGATGTCTCCTTGAACGTACTCGCCCCAAATGTTTTGTTTCGATTACACATCCATCTTGAATTCTCTTGTCACAAGCTAGAGATAAACCTTCTCGACGTTCCGAAGCCAATCCACCTACTCAAACATCCCCGTATTGCTCTCTCGCCTGTTTACATGCATGCATATAGCCTTCACCGCTCTTTACTTATTCATTGTTCCACTTGAAGCCACCTTCGGTGCTGGCTATAACATAGCGTAATCCGTATTTCAATTTGTGCATTGTATTGAACTAAGTATGCTCTTTTGATTGCCAGACTTTATATTGTTCATGATTGCCGTCTGGGGATGTAAGCTGTTGTAAGGCAACGATGAAGAGCACGCCGTGCCCATCAGCCCGGGAGCCCGTCGGGCCGTCAAACAAGGATGGCACGAGGATCTGCAGCCATCCGTAGCGTCTCACACCACGACCACCACGACACCCAGCTCGTCTAAGCCATCTACGCATATCATACTTCTCCGATGTCCACGGACTCTTCGCTCCTTGACGGTGACGGCGTTGCTTGCCGTCTATCAGAGGACATACTGTCCCTAGTATTCTACGAGCTTTTGTGGTCGCGCGCACCCCATCAGCGCTGCAAACATCCACCTGTTCTTCCACTCTCGCAGGTGTCCACGATCTGGCGACGTGCGGCAATTACTCACAAACGCCTTTGGTCGTACATCCCGATGTCCTCGCCGGAGATCGCGGCACTCTTCTTGGAAAGATCGAAGCCGATCGACGTCTTTGTATACGCACCTATCAAGCGTAATGCGAATAAAGACAGCCATCAGGCTGCACTTCATGAACTCATGCATCATTCCACCCGTATCCGTGTTCTCACGAGCTGGTTGTGGGACAACCCATTCAACTTGTGGCAGAGTCTCGCGCAGTACAACCTCGCCGAGTCCCCAGCCCTCGAACTTCTGGGGTTTTGCTTGGCCCGACTGAACCCAGCCAGTATTGCTCTTCTCAGTATCTGCGATAATTGAAGCTCCTTGACGCTCACTTATTGCCACATCGATTTTCATTCTGAAGATGCACTCGCTGTTTGTCCGAATGTAAGCAGCTTATGCATTCATGAATGTATGATCGAATTCCCAAATCTTCGCAAGATCATGCGAGCCGTTACCAATCTTGAAACCTTGGTTCTGTACAATGTCCAATCCAGAGCACAATACGGTGATATAAATGACACATCCTTGACAACTTCGTTGGCGAGTATCCAACTGGCAACGTGCACCGCCTTCGCCGAGTCGTTCTTGTCATTCTTTGCTATACCAAACCAAGCTGACCTATCCGTTTATATTGTGGACGACATACATCCTAGTCGAATAAAGATGAAAGATCCCGGCCCTCCCGCCCCTGACATGTCAATACGCAATCTGGTTTCTTATCAGCGGGGTCGTTCCGACGACATACTGTCCTTATCCCCTGATTTTGACGGCCTTAACCGCGTCTTGGAATCGTTTCAGAATGAGACACGTCTTACAGTCGAACCCTTCGAAAATATGTCTGTTAAGATTCTTTTCGAGGACACAGGCGAGCAAACATCTACTCATGCGCCCTGCAGCCTGAGTTACCTTCGCTTAAATTCTTTCAACATGTCTCAAGCAATGCACCAGTGCATGTACTACTTGGTCGCGCCTTCAAACTTGCGCGAAATTCACCTTGAAAAGGGCTTACCGACATTGGTGCTCATCCCGATTCTCTCGCGCCTCGCTCGACATGCGCGAGAGGGGACCTTGCCTTCGCTACAGCGTCTACGACTGTGCACGAGCGAGGCACGGCTCAACGGCTCGTCATTGAGTGAGGCTCTGGAGATCTTGACCCTGGTGTGGCCCGCATTGCAAGTTACAACGCAGGTTTCGTTGAACGACGGCGAATACGAGATGGAGAGCGACGAGGAGGACGAAGTATTTGATGGCGATGGGCATGACTGGAAACAGATATTCGATCTCTCAAGTGAGGAGGAGAATGGAGGTGAAGGCTATGAGGATGAAGATGAAGACTACTAGGGCTATGGCGAGGATGATTGTAGTGGGAGACGTGCGCTATTGATGGTATCACGCTGTACCGGAGCAGGCCAAGATGTCTTCTTATGGACGCTGCAAAGGACAGGAGATGACTCGGATACCGCGACGTTGGTGCGGTCCAGTCGACTAAGAACTCGATAGATATGACGAAAAGGAGGATGTGGGTGGATGGGGTGCTGAGCAAACCAGAGGGAGGGTGGGAAGCAGGGGCCGGGTGATTCGGTGAGGCTAGCGAGTATACACGGTTGACAGTCTATACGCGCTTCCATACAATATGTTTTGAGTGTCTTCCCTGCGTTATTACGTCAGCCCTCTCTGACTACTGAATGTGCAATCATGGTGCGTGGGAATAAAATGTCCTTTAAATGGCTGGTACCGCGACACGAGCATCTCGCGTGGAAACACGACTTGAACCTCGACCATCACGACGTAACGACACGACTATCGAATCGCCCATCTACCCTGTTTGTGTCTCTGACATGGCCCGGAAGTTGAAGTTACTGCCTCCTAATTCCGAAAGCGGAACCGCAAAGCAGGATGCCGCGATATACCGTTTGTCCGAGGACGTATTGGCACTTATATTCTATGAGCTTCTGTGGTCGCGCGCACCCCATCAGCGTTGCACTTCACCGCCAGTCCTCCCGCTCTCACATGTATGCCAACTCTGGCGCCGCGCGTCAATCAACAATAAACGTCTCTGGTCGTACATCCCGCTATTTTCGCCAGAGCTTGCCACTCTCTTCTTGAAAAGGTCGTACCCCATCGACGTTTCCGTCTTCATCTTGTCAGGTTACCGTGAGAATGACGACCGCTACAGTTCAGCGATAACAGAAGTTCTGAGCCATCCCGGTCGCATTCGTAGCCTTGTGAACTGGGCATGGGGGTCCTCCGGGATGTGGACAGCTTCAACATGCACGCCAGATGATCTGGCGCCCTTGTCGCCTCTTGAAGTGCTCGGCATATATCGCACACAAGTCGACCATTCTACTCTCGCTCAACTGGCTACCTGTACTCATCTTCGATCCCTGACATTAAGCGCAATGCACTACATTGATTTTGCAAAACCGATAGCATGCGCCGCACTCACGGACCTATGCCTCTGCTCATGTTCGATAGGTCTTTCGTCTTTCCACATTCTTATGATTTCTACCCCCGCCCTCCAAAAGCTAGCTCTATTCCGTACGGGGTTCATGATTGATGGACCAACGACGAATACGCGTGATGTCGCCCTTCCCCCGATACTCACGGACGTTTACCTTGTCGGTAGCATTTGGTTCATCTTTGGCTTCCTTCAAAAATTCAGTATCTCGAACGACACAAATATCAATGCACACTTTGTTGATGTCGCGGAGCTCGGGTTCAAGCCACCTCATGACGCTGGTCCTGCCGATCCCAGCATATCAACGGCAGCCTGGATTGCCCACCAGAGCGCAAGGATAACTCGGGCCGAGGACTTGATGCACTCGATGGACCACGAGTCCGCAGGTTTCAATCGTCTCTTATCGTCCTTCCACAGCGACGTGTCACTCGTTATCAGCTCACATAGCGATGATTCAATCGAGCTTTTGTTCGTGAGCCGAGTTATCGATGTTCTGGGCCTTACGTCCACACACGCCCCCGTCAGCCTCAGCTTTTACTATCCCTCTATCGAAACAATGGCCAGCATCACCTATAACTGCTTGTGTGATATGCAGATGCCAAAGAGCGTCTTAGAGTTTTGTCTCCAGAGCAGTCTACGAATGCCGGTCCTTGAGTCTATCCTCCTATATTTGATACACTTGTGCGAATCACAAAACCCACCTGCAAAGCGGCTTGAAATCCGGGGCAGCGAGGCGCGGCTGCACTGCGAGACGCTGAATGAGACAATTGTATTGTTGTCAGAGGTGTGGCCCGACTTATGCATTGAGAAGGTGGAAGAGCCATCGACAGATGAAGACGACGATGAGTCTTCAAGTGACACAGGCGAGGCGACGACCGAGAGCGGCGACTCGGAGGACATGCAGTGGGAGGGAAAGTCCCTTACATCCGCTGATGATGAAGGTGAAGTGAGCGGTGAGAGTGACGACGAAGAGGATGCCCACCACGCGTTTGTTAGCCATGACATGTATGCCGGAGAAGAGGAGGACGAACGACGGTTCCACGTATCCAGCGATGACGAAGAATTTGATGACAACGAAGATGATGACGAGGATGAGGAGGCTAGCAGCGAGGTATGTTTCGGTGACGGCGGACTTCTCAGTCGTGACGAAGGACAAGATACGTACACAGAGGACGGCAGCGGGGAAGAAATGGGGCAGGATGAGGCTGAAATGGCAGACGAGTGAAGCTTCAAGCTAATGGGTTATGGATACTAGTCTGAAGACGGGCAATTTTGAT
Source organism: Peniophora sp. CONT (assembly GCA_001632445.1). Classification (NCBI taxonomy): domain Eukaryota; kingdom Fungi; phylum Basidiomycota; class Agaricomycetes; order Russulales; family Peniophoraceae; genus Peniophora; species Peniophora sp. CONT. The sequence continues at coordinate 92,050 of KV424619.1, forward strand.
TGATTACCTTGTACCTGAGCCGCTCTTGGGCTGTAGCACTTGCCGAGCCTCAGACATAGCTTCAGCTCCCTTACTCCAGAACAATGATGTTGCACCTGCATTCTAGCATCCCTGACATAATATACAATGAAATCTGTGTAACATCTCAACTCTCATAACCACATCGCAATACTAAGTCGGATGCTTCCATCCCAGCAGCCGCTCAGCCTTCGAGCAGTCAAACAAACCCTTAGTGCCCTCGGGTAAGAAGCCCTCCTTCAGTGGCACATCCGGATAACACTCCTTTAAAAGCCTCCCTATATCTGCGCCCGCGGTCGTAGCGGTGGGTGCGGCGAGATAAAACACCTCGTGTCCCGACCACGCTCCCTCCGGTAGTGTCAACGCGCGCAGAAACGCGTCTGCTACCGCATCCTCTTGTACCCATCCCCATAGATCGCGAGCGCGCCGTGCGGGATCACCACTCGCTTGTTCGTCCGCGTCACTGGTGCTCGGAAGGGACCAATGTAGTCGGAACGATGCGATGCGCATTGCGGGCCAGCGCCGGACGATGGTGGTAGCCTGCAACTCGCCAATCCTGAACAGTTGCACTGTCAGGAGAGGAAGGAATGTGAGGAGGGGTTAGAAGCTTCACAGTTTTGAAAGGCCGTATGGCTCATCAGGCTCCGTGGGATGTCCTTCGTCAATCGGGAAGTACGCAAAGTGCGAGCGCACACTGAACAATCCGGGGAGAACATTCACGGATGAGGCCATGGCGACGCGCACAATTCCCAGCTATAAGATCATGAGAGAACATGCGCACTTGAACCACGAACAACCTTTACCTCGGCACATGCGCGCAAGGCGTTCCACGACATGATCACATTGTCATTGTGCGTCTTCACAAGGTAGTCTGTCGGATTACGGTGCGCAGCAAGAAGTACGACACCCTCGGCTCGAAAGCCTTTGAGAGCACTGAGGACAGAGTCAAAATCTCGCGCGTCGAGCTCCCCAAAGTCAAACTCTTTCGTGCTCTCGATTGGCGCGTTGGTTGGACGCGCAAGGTCAAGACCGAGCACGCTGTGGCCCGTCGCGAGCGCGTTGCGGACAGTACTGCTGCCAACGCTACCGCTGCATCCAATAATGGCGATGCGCATCCTATGAGCCTGTGCAAAGCGCGAGAGCAGGATGCGATGGGAGTGAGAGATTAGGATCTAAGGCTTGTGTTGCCTCAACTGCTTGGGTCAGAAGATCGATTTGACTAGCGTCATGAGAAGCATGGATGGGCTAGCTAGCGCATGCGTGACCCTGTCGAAAAGTGCAAGCTGAAGCTAATTAAAGAGACCATGGTTGCCTTCGTTGGTCTACGATGGTAGTCCTCGACAAGTCAGTGAACAGCGGATCGAATCAGTATTAGTCGCCACGTGGGTGACACGCGACTCAGGAATAGGGGCAGTTCGACATTATGTGCGGCACCTCCGACGCGACTTGCCCACGACTCCGACGAGCAAAATGCGGAGGATTGACTGCTCTGAACATCATGGCGGGTATAGAGCGTCATCTCTCAGTATATGCAGTGTGAGGCGTAAGGCCGCAAAGGGAAGAAGAGCGATGTCCCGCACACCATGCTGCGGACGGCTCGTCGCCTGAACTATTCATAGGTAACCCAATCGCCCTGAGGCCTCAGCGCCTCAGACTGCCTGAGAGTTCGCCCCGTCACCTTTTTGCTGTTCTCATCTGCTGCCTGCTCAGTACGCTCACGATCTCATTGACTCTCTGCGATGTCCAGGAATCCCTTCAGCACTCCGACGCCGAACGCCTCGCACCCTGACCTCGAGAATTACTTCGATGGCAATGATATTCCGGTATGTATTCCGATAATCCAGGCCACTGCGCACTCGACTGAACAGTGACCCCGATTGCTTCGGACTGATTATATTTATCGCTCGCCCTTCTTGCTATTCGCCTTCTTGTCCAACTCCCCGAATCCCATCACCACTTCGCCGGTCTCTCGTCGACGTCGTCTCGCTGTGCGACGACTACCCACACTCCTTCTCAATAGCCCCCGCACCGGCTGTCTGAGGCTAACTCGGGCCTCCCTGCTGCCGCCACCTACGCACCTGCCGACGCTACTTCTCGAGGCACGTACGCCCCAACCAACAACATGAGCGCCTACCACGACCTCGACAACGCGCACGGCGCCGCTGAGCAGCCGTACCAATGGCAGGAAAAACCAGTCAGCGGCGGCGGCAGCAAGCGCAAATGGATTGTGCGTGTCTCGCTCCGCAGCAATCCCGCGAACTGCGCATGCTGACCAGTGCTCGTGTACTCAGATAATTAGCAGTATTGTTGGCGTCGTTGTCCTCGCTGCCGTCGGTGTTGGCCTCGGTGTCGGCCTGACGCGCAACTCGTCCAGTAGCTCGTCGAATAGATCATCGACCTCGACTTCGTCCTCCTCGGACAGCTCGGACCCGTCCTCCTTCACCAAAGACGCGAACCTGAAGCAGGTGTTGTACGGGATTGCATACACTCCGGAGGGCTCGCAGTATCCGGCGTGCGGAAACAACCTTACCACCGTCATCCAAGACATTCAACTGCTCTCCCAACTCACCACAGTACGTCTAACTCCGTGCTATTCTTGCCCACTTTGACTAAGAATAACCAGCGCCTTCGTCTATATGGAGCAGACTGCAATCAGTCTTCCTTGGTGGTGCGTCGAGCTTTTGCGTGTTTCAGCAAGCCGGCAGAACTCTGATCCTTCTACCAGCTTGACGCCATCGAGCAAACCAAGGTCAACATGACCGTCTTTCTGGGAAACTATCCCGCTGCAACAGACGCTGGCGCTGCATATGAGCGCCAGCGGGACGAGATCATGACTGCGCTTTCCTCATTCGGAACAGATCACGTCTCGGGTGTCATTGTCGGCAACGAGTTCGTCCTTGATTACCTGGGCGAGCAGGACTCTTCTGCGACCTCCTCCGACGCCAATGGTGCCCTGGGCAACGCTGCAGCTGCGATTCTTCTCCCGAACATCACCGACACGATCTCGCAGCTGAAGAGTGCAGGCTACGACATCCAAGTAGGCAACGCTGAGGCGGGCGCGTACTTTAACAACGAGATCTTGGAGGCGGTCGACTTTGGCATGTCGAATGTGCATCCGTGGTTCGCGGATGTCAGTATTGATCAGGCCGCTGCCTGGACGTGGGAGTTCTTCGAGGAGACGAACGTCGAGCCTGCAGCTGCGCTCACTAACAAGCCGACGATGTATATCGCCGAGACGGGCTGGCCAACGGCGTCGGATAATACCACGAGCGAGTCGAACGGGCCGTCAATGGCCAACACAACCAACCTCCAGATCTTCCTGGACACATACGTCTGCCAAGTGAGTATCAGTTTTTTCATCTGTGTCGCGCATGGTGTGCTGAACTTGGGTAGGCAAATGCGAATGGTACCGGCTACTTCTTCTTTGAGTACTTCGACGAGGTATGGAAAGCCCAGGAGTTCCATGGCGTCGAAGGACACTGGGGTTTGTTCTACTCCAAGTACGTTCTTTCATCATCTATCTGTCAATGGCATACTCACGTTTGCTTAGCCGCACACTCAAAGAGGTCACCATTCCTGACTGCTCGTGATCTCGTTGCCTCCTCATTCCTACCTCCCTCATTTGAAGGCTATGCACCTCTGGACGCTATTTGGACTATTTCAGTATTGTACACTCGGTCAAATGGTATACTGTACTTTTACGACCTCAAGTTCGCGATCCTGGAGCGTTACATGTTACACGCGCCCAGGTTCGCTGGAAATAGGTTCGTGAGGCGTCGCGCAGCGTTACACCGAACCTATTGGACCAGCAAGAAGGCCAGTCGGCAGCTCTGGAGGAAGCACGGCCACGTCGGCCCGGTTCGCCGGTAACGCTTTGAGGTTCGGCAAGCGCGCGTTACCTGTTACCGAACGTCCCGGAAGTTCGTTTCGCGAAGAGCTGTTACGCGTTACGAACTTCTGGTCGTAAAACTACAGTACACACTTTGTTGGACTTATCAAGTGTTCGTGGCGGTTGATGTTCAACTTGTTGAGATTGATTTCTCGAAGCGATCAACGTTGATCGGATGCACTAGATGGCGTGAAGCCCTCATAGTCAGTTCGTGTACGGAAAGGATAACTACAGTACACAGTCTAAATGAGTCTCAGCCTTCGTGAGGATGTCTATCTGGTAATTGGCACGAAATATATGGCGGGGATTCTAGACAAAAAATAAACCCGCGAACTTTCCGCGCGCGAACTTTTTCCCAGCTCCCGAACCTCATTTCCCTCTGTCCCGAACTTTCCTGTACCTACACGTACTGCCTCAGTTCGCACTAATTACTGATCTTACACTAATTGAACATGGTTCCCCGTGAAATCTTACTTTCCGAACTTTTTGTGCCCGAACTTTTTGCGCCCGAACTTTCCGGTCCGCGAACTTTCGGCCCGCGAACTCTTTGATCTGCGAACTTTTTGATTACGGAGCCTTGCTGCGCCCGAACTGTTGGGCTGCCGAACTTTTTTCTTGGAGTAAAATCTACAAAGATACAGCATGTACAGGGGCTATCTTGTACGAATTGTTGAACTCGCCAATGGTCGTGTTGAACTGAGCTCGGGGGCCAATGTCCGGAGCTCCCGAGACCGTGGGAAGTCCGGAACCTCGGACCGAACTTAGCGGGGAGCCTCCCCGCAAAGTTTCCCCTTGGTGCAGATGCACCTTCTTGCGTCTCTTCTGTTCTGGTACCTTTTGGTACTTGACCCACACTTTGCGGCTCCGAGGCCCAAACCGCCAGCCCGTTGGCGGTTTGACGTGTCTCGGCCATTGCCGAGATCCCATCACGCGTGGCTTCGCGTGGCTCCGCTCGCCCATCCTTTCCTCGACTCTACGCCAGCATCGCGCAACCCTTACGCCTAGATCTCGATGCCCGATATTCGGATACGACCATGCGGACTTAATCGTCAAGCCCTGGCCGACTTGCCCGGGTTACGGGGCATTTATGCAATAAATCACCGTTTTTTCTTGCCGCGCAGACGGGATTTTGAACGCGCGGGTTTCTATCGCATCGCATTAGGCTAAATTAAAAAGTTTCTAACTCTTACCCCCTTCGTGTCCCCTCCAGTTTTTTTGTATCTGTGTGTGCGTGTCTTGCTTTCAGCCACACTCTCACTTTCCCTGTCTTCGTACGTGCCTTGGTTCTTGCTGTAGGAGCCGTTTAAGGTGCACTTTTTGGTTCCCACGGGGGTCTG